>LOJH01010248.1:3823-28827 GCA_001685095.1 Ellobius talpinus
TTTTTTCTCTCAATTTCTAAATCAAGTCTGACAGGAATTTTTGCAACACTACCACAGTATGACATCATTCTGTTTGTACTTGGTATTTACCTTCAACAGTGTGTCTGTGTTGATGGGCTTTCATGTTGCTATGCAATGTCTTTCTCTTAACACTGAACAGTTCCCTTGGCTTGGTTCTACTAGCAGGTTTAATAGCAATAAACCCTCACAGTTTTATCTACCTGGGGATGTCTTTATTAAAATATGCTCACCATAGAAAGAAAATTTGACTAGTTACATTATTTTTGGTTGCCACAGTTTTTTTTAAGTTATAGCACATTGAAAATATCATCCTGCTATTATCTGGTATAAAGAAATTTGATAATATTGAGTTACCTTACAATATGATGAATTACCTTTTAATTGCTGCTTTTAGAAATCAATTTTGTTTTTGATCTTGACTATTTGAATATAGAGCTCCTTGGTTTGATTGTCTGTGTATTAACCCATTCAAGTGACTGTGTTACTTGAATCTGGATCGGCATTATGCTTATAGGTTTGGGATCTTTGGGACCATTAGTTCTTCATTATCTTTCTGACTTTTCTTTCTCTCTTTCCACCTGAAACTTCTATAATTCATTGCCTTAATGATACTGTCTGTGTCTTAGACTTTCTCAATTCTTCTTTCTTCAAACTTTTTATTTTTTCTTCTCTGAGGAGATAATTTGAAATGAACTTTCCTCAATTTCATTGATTTCTTCTGATTAATTAAGTCCATTTTCAATTATTCAGGGTGTTTTTCTATACTAACATAATATTATTTAATTTCAAAATTATTTTTTCTCTTTTTGTTGATATTCTCCTTTTGCTTATACATAGTTCTGAGTTCATAGATGCTGTTAAAGGTTGTTATTTTGACCCTTTTAGCCATGGTCTGGAGATTTCTGCTCGTTTGGGAGCATTCCTTTGCTTCTTCCTGTACCGTGTTTACTCTATGCTATACTCCATACATTTGTAAGCTAATTTGCTCTCTGAGTGTTTATGTATCAATTTATTTCAGGAGAAAATGCCATCATCAGCTTGAAGAATCATTTTGTAGTTGTGATTTCTCTAGGAACAGGTATGTAAATATTTTATTACTAGATATTTTTCTCATTTTCTTTTTTAAGATGTTCAGTATGATGTTGTCTTGGGATACTGTGTATAATTCCCTGAGTTTTCTGTGTATACCGTTAACCTCTCAGCACGTTCATGCTTCAGTACCTTCAGGTATCTAGTTTGTACGAAGTCTTATCTGTACTCTGAAACAGATGAGTTGGAAACTGGCTTTTCATTAAGTCCTTTGACAATTAGGAATTCTTGGTACTCTACTCTTGCCTTTCTTCCTGAGATGAAGCTTCTAAGCCCCAAATAACCATTGCTTGTGACATGGCAATGGCCTGGTGCAGCAGCCTCAGGCTTCATTAAGACACTTAGAGTATGCAGCCTCTGCCAGTACTGAGGACAGGACACACAGAGACATGGAATAGTCTCAAGAAACTGGAAAATTGGACATGAAATGTACTCTTTTTTTCTCTACATTATGGAGAAACTAGGGTGTTTTTTCCCTCTTTTGGATCAGTTATGAACCAGAGCAAAGGGCAATGGGGAACAGAGATCATGCAATCACTATCAATATTTTATGACATTCTTGTTCTGTATACACGGTGATCAAAATCTTCCTGTTTCACTTCCATAATTCTCAATAAGTACTTTGGTCTCTGTATAGTTGAACTTGTGCCTTAGTGGAGGATGGCTTTTCTGGAAATTCTTGATGAAAATAATCATTGACTGTTCTAGAAATAGATTTTTTTTAAAAAAGATTTATTTATTTTTGTTTTTATGTATATGTATTATTTTTAATGTATGCCTGGTGTTGATGCCTGGTTCCCTCAGAGGCCAAAACACATGAAGTTCTCTGAAATTAGAGTTAGAGATTATTTTGGAACTACCACATGGGTGCTGATAATCAAACTCATGCCTCTTCAATATAAGAAGTGCCCCGAAAACTGTTTCTTCAGCATTTTGCACTGTAGTTTACGTGTTAATAAAAAATGCATAGCTTGTATCTCTTGCCACTTCAAACTAAAAGAAAGTGAACAGTAACAAGAAAGAAGAAGAGGGAAGAGTGATAGAAGAACAGGAGATAAGAGAAAAATAATAAGAGAAAGGGAATGAAGGGAGAGAGAGAGATAGTCAATCAGTAAATGATAGCAATGCTTCAATCCACAGACCAAGAGACGCTACCTGGGAAGAGGAAATATAAGGGAATTCTTGGGTGGACTGTGGGAAAGACAGAATGGGAATACAATGGATCAAGTGTAAGTGGATTATTGAAAAAGCTGACTGGAACTGGAGAGGGGTCATTTCATGGTCAGATAGAAACCTGGTGCAATAGAGAGTTCCAGGAGTCTACAAAGATTACCTCAGCAAAACCTCCTAGCATAAATATTTAGCCACCTCCTGTGATAGGCAAGACTACCAGTGGAGAGATTGGGACAGCATCCCAGATGCATATCCTTTGATCTACAGAATGTCAGGCCTATGGGATGTGCTGTATTAAGGATGGCAAAGAGATTGTGGGAGTGGCCAACCAAAGACTGCTCAAGCCTGAGAAACATGCCAAAAGCGTGAGCATGTCCCTGACACTGTTTAGAACACCAGGACCCAAAGCTTGGATGGCCCAAGGACTTAAGATAGAACCTGGAGGAAAAAAAGTCAATGTAATGAAGCCTAATAATATTCTGCTATACTCCTAGATTGGTGCTTTACCCCAGGTGTCATAAGAAATGCTCCCTCCAGAAACTGATGGAAACAAATGCAGAGACCCACAGCAAAATATTAGAGGAAGTTTTTGAAATCCTGCCGAAGAGAGGGAGGAAGAATTGTAGGAGTCTGAGGGGTCAAGGACATCATAAGAAAACCCACAGTCTCAACTAACCTGGCCTAATAGGAGCTCACTAGACTGAACTGACCACAGGGGAGTGTGCATCGGACTGACCTAGATCTTCTGCATATATGTGAAAGTTGTGTAGCATGGTCTTCTTTTGGGACTCATAACATTAGGAACAGGGACTGTCTCTGACTTGTCTGCTGGCTTTTGAGATGCTAGTCCTCAAGCTGGGTTGCCTTGTTCACCTTTAATACAAAGTGAGGTTCTTTGTCTTATTACAAGTTGATATGTCATGTTTTATCATTATCCATAAGAGGCCTGCCCTTTTCCATATAGAAATTGAGGAGGAGGAGTAGATGGGGCTATAGAGAGGGGGAGGAGAGTCTAGGAGGAGAGGAAAGGGGAAAAATGTGGTAGGGATGTAAAACTAAATAAATAAATAAAAATTTTAAAGAAGAGAAGAAAGATATTCAGTCTTCATGGCTTTGCCTAGAAAGAAGATCATTTGATGGGAAAGACAAGACAGTATACCATTAGAGACATACTCAAGATATTGACTCTACCTGAACCCTAAGGAAAAAGAAATGGGCAACAGACATTGGGAAGTCTTTTATTGTAAGGGGAGCAATGCACAAAACTGTACCAGGCTCACTTTTTCTGTTAAATTCACAGCGATGACATTTAGAGAGAATATCCAGTTCCACAAGCTACTGCCAAATGACTAGGAGATGAAAATGGGACTGGATATCCATATGATTGTAAACTGGCACCTTCTTTCTGTAGGAGAGTTTGGTATAGTGCAACAGAGCCTTGAAAATACTCAGTGCACCTTGGTACTCTAGGAACTTCTCTCTAAGAAGTTATGAGAGATTACAGATAGACAAAAATATTCATAATCCCATAATGTATCTGTGAAAGAGATGATGGGTAATTTTTATTCTCACTTAATGATTTCTCTACTTTTTCTCAAAGTCAGTATATTCAAATAATAAAATTGTGAAAATTAAAATGAAAAAACAATGTGATAAGGAGAAAAACATAATATAAAAATTATATTCTACTTTAATCTCATCATATTATATATAAAAAGTTTACAAATGCACTCTAAACATTATGATCCCAAAATGTCTTTGATAGTAGTTAAAAGTAGTCTCTAACCCAGCTTCATCTGCTACACAAATCATAGAGTGATTAGTCCCCATTCTCCTGAAAAACCCCAGAAATTGAATATATAATAAGACATATTTTTATCAGAATCATTTGGGTGGTATGCATAGTCAGAGTAGCTAAAAAATGGCTGTCTCACCAGAGACTGAGAAACCCCAAGTAGATTCTTAGTCAGTGATACTGGAAACCATGCTGGTTGCCTTAGCAGTCTTAAGTTGCTGCCAAAAGACTATAGGATTCTGCGATAGTTACAGTTTATTATTGAAGTGAATAAAGAGCTAGTTCTAATATTAGTAAAACAATGAGCTGAAGCAACCCCTCAGTAGATGCAAACAGCAAGAGTGAATGCCATGCAGGCGAAATAGCAGTACTTTCCTTCTTCCATATCCTAATATTTGGGCTACTAGTAGAGTGTAAGAAAATTCTCTACCCACCAATGCTAAGCAGGTAATCTCTGATTGAAACTTTCTTTCCAAGTGTTTCTTAGTGTCAAGTGGAAAATAAAGTTAACCATCACAGTCTTTTTTTTACGTAGTAGAGCAAGTTTTGTTCTGAAAATGCATCTGAACTGCAGATTCCAGCTGAGATATAAAGGCAAGTAAATATCCAAATTTTGACATCAGAACATGCCCTAGAAGAGGGAGTTGATTTCTAGGTGTATGAATCAATTTATAACAATCTAATATTGGAGTCAACAAAAACTGATAATGCTGAATAAAGTGGAGATTATATACTTTAAATATATCTTTAGTTTCTATATCACAGGAGTTGAAGCTTTTCAAATGCTAGCAATTGAAATGTGTCATGGACTCAATCTGATTTTACAGTTATTCCACCATGGGATATTTGCTTATTTGGTCTAGATGAAACACTTGAGATTGAACACAGCAGTATTTAAGTTTTGATGGAGAATCAAGAGATATTATTATAGCTTGAATTGTTTAAGACTCTCTTGGACATGCATGACCAAAAACTTGATCATAGGTATCCCATACTTGGAACCTGTGGCTTTAAGGAGGAAAAGTATCATCTTCAATTGTAACTTCAATTAAACTCTTTTATGTGAAATGCTGTGTGTCCCTGTATCTAACTATGTATGGACACATAGTTTATGAAATAGTACATCTTCATAGTCTTTTTAAACATCCTAAGTGTGAGTCGTCCCTGTTCTCAATCCATGCTCTGCCTTAAAATCCCATCCTTTTCCCATCTAAACGTCTCTCCCATTGCTCCTTTTGCTCTTTGTGTCACCTGTGTTATTCTGTTCCACAACGGGACACATGCTTCCTGACTGGAATCAATGTTAAAGTTGAAAAGGTAACTAGTGTACCATAGAAATAAATACCCACTGTGGTGAAAGAAATATCCACTGGGAGGGGGCAGAATGAATACAAGGACGCAAAGAGTTCAAACAATCTTTACATTGAAGCCAAAGAAGAGAGAGAAATGTGCAGAAATCGAACTTTAGATAAGAAATGACCAAGACTTTTGCTTTCAAAATTGTGCATCCTAAGTAGCTTCATAAGTCAGCAAATTTCTAACAAAATAAGTCAATTATACTATGTTTGGACACATCATTGAAATATTGGTAAAATCAAAATAAAGTGAGGAAACGATAAAAGCAATAAAGGATGGGGATACATTCTCCTCAAGTAATTGTAGCTTAATCACACTTAATAATAATGTGTCAGGAATGCATGTTGCAATCTCTGGATTCTCTTCCAAAAGAAGATTAAGTACATTGTATAAACTACAATTTAATAAAAGAATAAAAATTGGAATAGCAACCAACTATGGTTTAATCCAAAGGCAGGCAACAGAGTAAATAAAAGACAAATAATAAGGAACTGTATAATGGCAATTGAATTATATATATTATATATTACACTCAGTTTAATTAAATGCTACAAGTAATGGAGTGGGAACATTAGTCTGTGTATATAAAACAAATTTGGGAAAAAAGGCATAGGCTTTAAAGATAATGACACAAATATCTAGAAAATAAATGAGAGTAGAGAGATGCAAAGGAGAGAAGCAAAGCAAGCTGATAATGTGAAATTTAACTAAATCAGCTGGGGTTATGAAGAGTGTATCCTGTATGAAAAACTTCGTGTGCTATTTCAGGGCTGCAGTAGGCAGTTGCAAACGCTTTGCTCTGTAGACTCCTTGATGGCTGATAGTTCTATACACAGCAGAGCCCTGGGAATTTTCAGTTTCTGAAATTGTAGTCACTGTTCCGGCACTAAGAAGCTGGCTATGCTTTCACCTATATCTGCGTCTTTACCTTCAGCATCTTCACGTCATGGCTACTTTACAAGGAGTATGAGGCTTAGGTTAGCTCAGTTGCCTCATTGACATCTCCTTAAGGAGGTGGGATGCACTTAAAGAGGCAGAGGCAGGCAGATCTCTGTGAGTTTGAGGTCTACAAGAGCTAGCTCCAGAAAAGGCTCTAAACTACAGCAAAACCCTGTCTCAACCCCCCAAAAGCCATTTCTGCTGACTCAGGACTTAGAACATCCCCACATGTGGACTGATCGCACTTTGCTCTGCACTTAATCCCTATCATCACTAAATGGCTAGGCACTCCCTGCATACTAAAAATTATTGCATACCTATTTTTGATCCACCTGTTTCATTTCATGGGAGAAGATATAGAACTAGATGTAGAAAAAGCAGAAGCTAGCGCTCTGTCTGACTCATTTTTTTATTTATACTGTGAATATCATCACAGGGGAAATCCTCATTCTGAGTTTTTGTCTTAACTACTCTCACATCTGGCATCTTAGCTTTCTTGAACTCCTGTGAGTTTCTGACAGGGTACATAAAGGAAATAAGATAGGATAACAAGTCAAGCTCTCTGAGAAAATATTTTCCCTATGAAGAAATAATTATTCTGTTTCTTGAAACATACCCTGTGTAAAATGGGATACAAATGATGAAATTTAAGTTATTGGGGTTAACTATAGATTGCCACTAATAGGTAGTGACATAATCCAATAAGAAAATGAATGAATAAGAATACAGGACATTGAAGAACATAATTAGCTAGTGTTTCTTAACTTTCTAATTGCAAATATATTCTCATTGCAAACATACAACAAATCTAGTTTGAAAATGGTTTACAGTGTGAGCCATAGTACAAATATGTATTCTCGCCGAAATGGTCATTCTACTTTTAGGAAACCACTGTAGAGTTCTTTTCCATCAGAGATACACACAAATGTTCAGAAGCTGACTGATAAAGTGTCAAGAAACAGTCTATGAGTAACAGAGTAGATACATAGTATATTGTTTTAACTTAGGTTTGATACAGTTCATTATTATACAACAGAATGTGAACAATAGCAACCATTGAATGGGGTGACTAAGAAAATGAGATCAGATATTGGAACTCATGTAACTGTGATTTTATTAGAATACATATAAAAGCAGATAAGAATTAATCTCTATTGCTAGAAGGCAAGAAGAGCAATCATATTTTAGAAGTAAATTCTAAAAAGGGCTTGTATGAATTTGTGCTCTGATGGCGGTATTTCTCTTGATCAATCAATTGGTTGCAAATGAGGACAGGTTGAATTCTTCATGGTTACAATAAATCTATGTGTATATGTGTGTATATAGAAAATATACATATAATATACATATTATGCTTTATGAAAATTAGTGATGTTGAAATTTAAAATTTAAAGCATTTGAATGGATAAATCTCATAATCAGCATAAAAGCTGGCTTGTTGGCCTCAGTATTTATATGAATATGCAAGAATACGCATCAATTTCTCAATGAAAGCAGATTTTAGGAGGATAGACGCATTTGATAGTGATACTGTAAAATGTACTTCTATTGCCACCCCCATGGAACTCTTTACAAGAAAAACTGTTAGGGAACTGTTAACATCTATAAAAGGTACTATAATTGTGTCCAGAAAATTAATTCACTTGCTAGAGACTCACCGGGCAATTGTTTACCCCAATAGTTCTCAGTCGAATGTGCTAGGCACTTTACCTTCAAGTATACTGTAAGTCAAATTGTGGGCCTTCTCAAACCCAGCTGCTTAAGATGTGGTGCCCAGTAGGTTACTATTGCGAGGCAGAGCACCTTTAAGAGTTGAGGTCTTTGCATAGTTGCAGGCATGTCTTCATAGGGCACCATGAGATCTTTCTTTTTGTCTTTTGCTTACAGAATTATGGGAGAACCCTTTGCAATGACTTTGTTCCCACCATGATGAGATGCCATGCAAAAAGACCCAAGTCATGAGTTCACCAGTCATGGACTGGATATTCCAAAACTGTAAACAAAACAAACCCATTTCTTTTCATTTAAGTGGATCATCTCAGTTACTTCATTATCATGATTATAATTTGTCAGACACATAGGAATTCAATGATAAATGTGGAATCTAGTCCAAATATTCTGTACATGGAAATTTGCTGTCTCGTGGCGAGGGGCTTTGACAATATGTAGGGTCTGTATCTAGAAGTTTGTTATATTTCTCTAACACAACTGTCCACAGTTATTAACAACCTAATGGAATGAGGCTAGCTTTAATTTATATTTAGGTATTCTGAAACCACCTTTACAAGTAGTTCCTTCCTCATTTATATTGGTTATAGTTTACTAAAGCCAGAGATGAACAAGATTTAGAAGGTGAGAGAAGTGCAGCAAATTATGCATTGTGTGAGAGGCACAGCTTCAGAAAATGCAGAGATAGTAACAGTGAGAGGTGGCTTCTCAGCCTTCTGGCTAATCTCCAGTGCAGTAACTCTGAAAGTCAATAGCTTTCTGTAGGCATTAAATTTGGTTTTCACAGGTAACCAACTACTGTATTTGAAAGACTTAACTCTTAGATTGACAAGCAAACATAGCCAAAATATGTTCCACTCTACCAGTTTAGAATACCATTATTAAATAAAACTAAAACTATAAAATTATGAAATTGCCCATTTTCCTAAGGTATTGTTAATATATGACAGTAAATCACTATTTTTGTCAGACTTAGACCTCAATTAGCATTTGTAGTTTTAGAAGTTTAGAGTTATATTTTGATTTGTGGAAAATAATGAATACCTAACTTTTGATATTTAAAACAAGCAATACTGATTTTGGAAAGGAATAAGTACATATGAAGCATAATTAAATCTATTTCAAATTAATTTCATATTAGAATATCTTATCAATATCATTTTCTCTTTTACAGATCATTCCAGAATTTTGAATATTTCACATTTATAATGCCTAGAATCTGAAAAAGCGTTGCTGCCTTCATATTTTGTCTCAATTAAGTGACTCTGCCAAGCCCATCTTCAAGCTGACTTTGTCAGGGAGTGCACCCTTCACTGCTGTAGTGTTCCACTGTAGCCTCTTTATTACACTCTGAAAACATGGTCAAAGAATATGACATTTACTTTAGTATGATGCTTCTCTTTCATTTTATGGCTACAGCTGAGGTGTCAGAAGGTGAATATGAGAGTCATAAAGCATTTCCCACCAAAAAGGAAGGTCAAATTTATGATCCAATGTAAGTCCTCAATCAATAAGAAATATCAAGAAATACAGTCCTTTAAAGTAGAATTATTCTTCAGCTAAGTATGGAACAAAGGAAAATGTCAAAGAACTTGATGTGGCTCTTTTAAATTAAAATAAACCTCTGGTTGAGTTAACACACATAACAAATATCATTTTAATACTTTTAAAGAGTTTATTATTTTTTCATGTTATTATTTTTAATATGTACTTTGTAGTAATTCATCATTAGTCATAAGCAATTAAATCATTAAACCACTTAATTTTTTTCTTGAAATTCTGCCTGAATCTATAAATTTCTAAGTAGTATGGAATAATTACTTCAAATGTGGTCAAAATGGTCTCAAAAGCTTTTAACATTTAAATGGATTTTTATTTGGCATAGAAGATCACTAACTATTCAATATAGGCAATATTGTATATGAGATTGGAAGGGTTGTGCCCTTGAATAAGAAATTACCTATTACTTTTACACTTTATTTGATTAACAAAGCATCTGTAGTTCCCCACCAGTGAATTTCCCATGAACATTATTTTAAAGACACATTTGGCTCTGTGTAAATTAGTGAGGTGAACAAATCTAGGCTCATTAAGTTTTCTTAACATTTCCCTATTGGTTTGTAATCAAGTCTATATGCTGGAAAGGGGCCTGTGTTTGTAACTAGCAAGTGGGTGACTATTTTCTTGAAATTAACTGGGTTTCATAAGAATAGTGCTATAGTCAAATCTGTACTATACCTAAAAAAATTGTTCCCCTTTTCCAGCACTGGGAGAAAGCCAGCCAAAGTTTGCTAACAAGAATTTTCTTGATAGCTTTGTGAAACAAAAGGAATTGTAGGACAAAAGGGATATTTAAAAGTCCAATAGATTCTTGAAATTGAGGGATAAAGACCCGACAAGAATTAGTCCACAGGGCTTCAAAACATGAACTCCCAGAAATGCTGGAAACACTATTTCTTTCCTTCCCTTTTTCCTTACTGCATACTGTCCCTGTGTAATGTTGTGTGTAGCATAAATTAGATAGTTTATTGAATCTGTTTTAGTCTGTCATCTCTAATGCACAGGGTATCACTTTCAAGGTGTCACTTCAGAAGAAGAAAGACAGAGTAGAGCAATATTTTAAGCCTGGCTGCATAAAATATGGTTTGGAAAATGAAAGTGCAATATTATCTAAAGAAATTAGGAAGATGCACAGCATTTGGCGTAATATTAACTTTGATTAGTGACCTGAGTTTTCATATTTGCATAAAATCATGTACAGTCAGTAAATGAAAAAACGGAATGTTCAAGTCTAAATTTATTCTATTCCACCAATCATTTTTACTTAAGGTGACCACCACCATCATCATTTCTGCATCACAGTACTCACTGACCTTCGAGTTCTGATGTAGTTTGAATTAGGAGAAAGAGAATAAGTGTGCAATTGAAATCATTTCCTCATCTTTCACAATTGATGACCATTAAAACTCACATATATGTACTCCATAAGATGATAGCATTGCAGGATTGAAGTTAATCTTAGAATACATGACATTTAGATAGATGCATATCTGGCCATAGAAGGTAATAATTTCAAGGAGATGGAAATGGTCAGAAAGCAAAAGACAACTATTTAATCTTTAGAAAAGAACAAGGCTTAAGTAGTAGTGACTATGGTGTTTTAGTAACCAGATAAAAAATAAAAGATAAGGTTTTACTAATGCATTAAACTGTATGCTCAGAACATGCTTATGCCTATGTGGCTTTGGTTATATTTCCTTTCCGAAAAATCTAGTATATCAAAATAAAATGAAACTGTCTGTGTGTGTCTGTGTGTGCATGTGTTGGGTTGTAACGGGGCTCATGTAATTCTATAATTTGCATTATATTTGCTTAAGTACTGGAAATTTTACTGTAAGTTCAGAAAGTAATGGCAAATATATCTTCAAGTCCTTATATCTCACTTTCAGTATAGATCCAGGAAAGATGTGGTAAGATATGTGAGGAACACTATTTTCATTAATACCACAGAAAGAGCAGCCTGGAACATAATTTGTCTGCTGACTGTCAACAGAGTTCAAGATTTTTCATGCTAAGCATGTGGAAGAAATAATGCAACCTGAGAGAAGCATGAGATGCATAAGGAGCTCTGTGAATTGGTGTTGGGCCTATTCCTTGCTAATGCATCCAACAATTCTTTCTTGTCAGATTACTAGTTGGACATGAAATTCCAAAGGAAGGATGATGACTAATTCCCTCCTCAAGAGAACACCAGTCACCCTGTTCCTATCATATAACCCTCTAGGGGAGATAGACCACATTCTCAGTGTACACTGATGCCATCAGTTCACAGAGACACATCTGATGTTTGTAACAATGTAAGAAGACCTGGCTTTCCATTGAGTAGAGATGACAGGGAGCTGTGACTTTTCCAAAATGTTAAAGCATAGATTACGAACTAGATTTATTACATGGAATTATGTAGAATATTTGCTATGAAGAACAACTCATTTTAAAAGTTGGAAGATATGGGCTGGGTGCTGGTGACTAATGCCTTTAATCCCTACACTCAGGAGGCAGAAGCAGGTGGATCTCTGTAGGTTCAAGGCCAACCTGGTCCTGCTCTACAAGAGCTAGAAACTGTTATACAGAGAAACACTGCCTTGAAAAAAAAAGAATTTTGGAAGATATGTCATTGAAACAAGAGGCAAAATCAAGCCCAATGCATACATGCCATCAATTAACATCTGAAGGGCTTTCTATTGTCTCTTCCAGATCAGTTGTTAAAAACAATCAATCAAACTCAAGGTACAATTTTAAGAAACAGCAAATATACCTTTCCAGAGTCATGCATTTGACAGAAATATGAATTCTAAGGTCTTTGTCTTTTGGAAACCCAGCCAGAGCTTTGGAAAATTTTGCTCCACATCAGTGTTTTTCACATTTTTTGTATGTAAAAATCAAAGATCCTTTATCCTTTTTTCTTTTCTCCCCCTTTTAATTGATTTTTATTGAGCTCTACATCATTTTTTAACTTTTCCACAGGCTTGCTTGCTACTTATGAGATTTTGAGGAAAATTATCATTTAAGGAACACAGGGAACCATACTATATTATTGCTGCTGCAACCCTGATTTTGCATTCACTTGGGAATATTTGCTCTTATTCAAAGAATGTAATAGCCCTTGGATGATATTTAAATGAATGGACAAACTACCTTCTAACATGCTTCTAAAAGGCAAATGGAACCTAGTCTCTGTCACAATACTAAACACTGAGTCAACTCATTACTTCTTTGGACTGTCCTCTCCTCAAAATATGCTTAGTATTACTGCAAGTAGATATCTACAAATTACTTTGGGATACATTGCTTCCAAGGACCGTTTTTCATGACAGATACTTTTATATTTTTCTTTCTATTAGTCATCATTTTCAGCTATTCAGTTTGGTATGCTTGTTGTGTACTAAGAAGACAAGCTAGCAGCACAGAAATTCAGCATAGTTATTATATAAAGCTTGGCCAGGAAAAAGGCTACCTAATTTTTCTAGTTGGTCTCTGTGATGGGGTAGTCTCTGGCTGGAGTCAACCCAGAGGAAGAAATGTGGCTGATACTTCCTCATACACTGTACTTGGATCAGACTAAGGCCTGGGCATTCTCATGGTTCTGAGGCATTGAGGTCTTTGACATGGATGTGTTCATTATAAAGAATGAACAGTAATCTAAAAATTGAAAGATATTTTGTCATTTTCATGAATATGGGTAGAATCAGAAAACCCTGTGTTGTGGGATTTCCCTCAATTCTGTGATTAACATTGGTTAATAAAGCAACTGCTTTGGGCCTCAGCAGAGCTATAGGCAAACAGAGTTAGGTGGGGAAAACTAAACTGAATGCTGGGAAAAAGTTAGAGAGAAGCTATGTAGCATCTGTCTCTGGCAGAGGAACTTTAACCGGTAAGCTACAGCCATGTGGTGATACACAGATTAATGGAGAAGGGTTAAATTAAGATGTAAAAGTTAGCCAATAAAAAGCAAGAGCTAATGGGCCAAGCAGTGATTTAAATAATACAGTTTCTGTGTGATTATTTCGGGGCTAAGCGGCTGGGAACCATCAAGTGGCTTCCTTGTTAAAATCCCATGCTAAGTCAAATATGTGAAACACAGAAAGAAAATGCAACACATATTCACTATGTAGTTTACTTCTTCTCCACAAAAAATAATAAAACTCTAAAACAATTAATGTAACCAGACAGACCAATGATGGAAATGATTTCTGAAATTAATGGGAAATATTGTCATAATCAATTTGGGGAAGAGGGAAAATTTGAGTCCTGGGAAGTCCTAGGAAGAAGGAATTTGAGTCCACAAAGAATTTCCATGCCATGACATTGGAGTCTTGAAACTAAGACAGATATTCTGATGACTTGATAAAAGAAAAATGATGTATATAGAGTAATGTTTCCTATTAGTTTTAGTTAATGGAATACTATCACTGATTATTATGAGAATACTAACATAAAAAGGAAAGATATTTTTTTCATTTTCATGAACATGGGTAGATTCAGAAAATCTTATGCTAAGTGAAATAAGTAAAACACAGAAAGAAAAACATTGTATGTTTCCAATTCTACATGGAATTTAATTCGAATGAAGTTGTAGAAGCAGAGAGTAGAATAAGGGACAATTGGGCTGTTCAGCAGTTGTAACGGATATATGAGAATCAAAGCACAATTAATGGTATAGATAGGAATAGTATGTCTGATATGTTTTAGGATCACTTGAATAGAACGCAGAACATTTGTGACATATGAGGGTATTCAAAATATTTTGAGAAGGAAAGGAACTCCAGAGCTTGAATATAAAACAGTAGCTCACACTAACTTGATACTTCATTCTCAGTTCATACAGATCAAAGATTCAAATAATCTTAAGCAATGTAATTTGAATTTTACTTATGATTTGAATTCATAATCTTGAATTTTAATGAGTATTATTTTTAATATATTGTTTATTTAATAATTTTCTAATTCTTTATATGGTACAAAATGTCAAATTTATAGTGTTGCTGATGCTGCACATCAATCATCTCAGTAAAATTGTAATTAATGACAGGGGATGTCTCTTTGGTTCTGCATCTGGAACTACAGAACAGATATTTCTGCACCATTATGAATTTTTATAATACATGTAAAATATTTTATAATAAACATAGGACTTGATGATGGGAGGTCATACTACACACAAGTTGCTATAAATCTGAATTTGGTCATTATGCATCTCAAACTAGTAATAATATCAATATTACTAAAAATATTATAAAATATGATTGCAGGAAATGGTCGGTGTAGGCTACCAATCCACTATTGCTAGGAGTCTCTGCTGGGGTCTTTCTTGTAGATTCATGAGAGATTCCCTTGTATTTGGTTTCTATCTATCCCAAAATGCCCCCCACATACTCTCCCTTTACATCCATGCCTTGCAACCCAATTTCTCATGTTCCCTTCCCCACTGACCGAACCAGTCTAACCAGGAGATCTCTTCTATTTTTCCTTCAACCATAAATCCCCCCATTTTGAGTCCTCTTTGTTACTTAACCTCTTTGTAGTTGTGGATTGTAGCATGTTTTTTCTTTACTTGGCAGCTAATGTCCACGTATGAGTAAATAAATTCCCTGTTTGTTTTTCTGGGTCTGGGTTACCTCATTCAAGTATGATTTTTTTTCTAGTTCTATTTGCGTTCAGATTTCCAGGTGTCATTGCTTTTAACAGTTCAGTACTACTTATTTGTATAAATGTACCACATTTTCTTTATCCATTCTTTAGTTAAGGGGAATTTAGGTTGTTTCCAGGTTCTGGTTATTACAAGCAAAGCTTCTATGAACACAGGGGAGCAAGTGTCTAGAGACTGATGGAAACAGTCTCAGGAAACCTGTTTAATAGAGGGAGAAAGATTGTATAGGTGGGGGGTTGGGGGTCAAGGGAATCACAAGGTGTTGGGACCATTTGGAGTCCTAGCCTCCAGCTGCTCTTCCCTGCTAGAGATCTTTACTTTCCTTCTGATTTGAGTTACTAGAGGCTGTGTCAAAGTTGTTTACCAGCTCTGCTTCACGAGCACATGTTGCCTTGGCCTTGAGGATCAGAGGATAAGGTTTTCATCTGTTGGCCCACCTAACTGTGTTGGGTATATAAGCCTCCGTGGCGCTGTTGAATAAGGGGCTTCTTACTAGTGACTAGAGGCCCGTGTCTCTGTCTCTCTGTCTGTGTGTCTTTGTGTGTTTCAATCTCCAGCCCCNTGCTTCACGAGCACATGTTGCCTTGGCCTTGAGGATCAGAGGATAAGGTTTTCATCTGTTGGCCCACCTAACTGTGTTGGGTATATAAGCCTCCGTGGCGCTGTTGAATAAGGGGCTTCTTACTAGTGACTAGAGGCCCGTGTCTCTGTCTCTCTGTCTGTGTGTCTTTGTGTGTTTCAATCTCCAGCCCCTTGCCCGAAGCTTGAGAACTGTATGGTAGTGCATAGAGCACAGACAGGCATTGTGTGCTACAACAAGGGAACCCTATTAGCCCAGGTCACATAGGAACTCACAGACTCTGGACCAATAGCCAGGATGCCTGCACAGAACTCACCTAGGCCCTCTATATATGTGTGACAATTGTGTAGCTTGATCTAGTTGGGGGACTCCTAGTTGTGGTAACAGGGGCCTCAAGAACCTATTCCTCATACTGGGTTGGATTGCCTAGCCTTTAAACAAGGAGGGAGCTTTTTCTTATCTCAACTTGATAGTTCATGCTTTCTTGACATACATGCCCTTTTCTGAAACAGAAACAGAGAAGTGGATTAGGGTGGGGGGAGGTAATGGGAGGAAAAGAGGGAGGGGAAACTGGTTAGGATATAAACTAAATAAATACATTCAATTAAAAATTATAGCATGTTAAAGTTTTAGTTTAAAAATTACATTCATTTTTATGCATCCTTAACAAAAGATAAATTTTATTAAAGAATAAATGTTATTTTTCTCCAATAAAAGATAAATTCTTCCCAAAGAAACATTTTTACTCTATAAAGACAAATAAAAAATTCATACATAATGACAAAATACACTAATTCAATATACAAAGGCCACTAACTCAAGTTTAAAACATGAGTCAGAAAGTGCATGAGAATGAACTATCTACAGCTTCAAAATGGCACTTCACAGATTACTTAAGTACTAAGGTTACTCTTGTTCATCCTGAATGCTTGATTTAGTCATAACACTTCAGACAAAGAACCACATGGTCAGTATTTAGCACCTGTACCACCTATGAAGTAGGCAGTGTCCAGGTACTGTTTTGAGGAGTTCTCTAAAAAGGTGCCAGTGTTTTCTTTGTAGACTCCAAATGCCAACAGAAAAATTCGAGTAGCTGAGCGCTTTCTGGTCCTGGAAAAGATGAATGTGTGGATTCTCACACTGCCATATAGAAGTGAATAGATACTGGGAGTAATTAATATTTTTAAGGGAGAGATTATGAGACTAAGCAATAAATTTTGAATGAAAATACCCATATGAAAAGACTAAAATTTATTAATGGCCAACTTTTCACAGTATCTATCCTTTCAAAATGTGATAACCATTCTTGGTTGTCCATTTGACTATACCAGAAATCAACTAAAACTCAAACAGCTAAGCACATTTATCAAGGATTTTTCTTGATCAAATCATTTGAAGATGGAACAACCACTTACCCGGGCTATATTGTGTAGTGGCAACCTATATAAAGGACATGGGAAAAGGAAAGCTTGGACTTTTTCCTACTTGTCCTTAATGTTACTGCCAAGTTTATATAGACTACTGCTGAGGTATTCCTTCACTGGCAGGATAGCATTCCACCGTATATTGAAGACCACCAGAGTCATCCAGACTCACGGACTGAACAACTACCGAGTTCTTGGACTTTCTATCAGGAGGCAACCAATGTTAGACTAGCCAATGAGGTCACAGCCTTTAAGTCACTCTAATAAAGCTCATATCTATGAATATCCATATCTATCCATATATTTATTTGATACCGATATTGATGTCTATATCTATCTATCTATCATCTATCTATCTATCTATCNATCTATCTATTTATCTATCATCTATCATGATCATTCTACAAGTTCTGCACATCCTGAGAACCCTGAGTAATACAGACTGTGGTGTCAGGAGTGCTTCTTATGCAACAGAAGCATAAGGATGAGTTGCTTTTCTTTCTTTTTTTTTAATTTTCTGGACCAGGCTCTTCAAATCGTGGACACTACAGTTACTGACACCTACATTCTGTATGCTTTGCTAGATCCTACATTGTGCTTTCTAATGATGTTAGGTAGTTGAGGAGACCACTATAGTGTTTTCCTTTCCTAAAAATCAGGCTGAATTTCATACAGAAAATGATTTATTTCTTCACTGTTATGATGCAAAAGAGGAAACACAATATAGCAAAAACAAAAGAAATGGAAGAGAGCAACAGGGCATGGTGAGTAAATGGACCTGGAACAGTTTCCTCTTCATTCCTACACTTGTAAAACAGAAAGGGTGAAGAATAACTGTCTCACATTATCTATGTTAGCTTTTGGAAGTGAGGAAGTGGAAGAAAGTGGTGGAGAAAATGCCATGGTCTGCAGTGAATATTAGAGAATCGTTTTGACGAATACTGACAGAAGAATTATTTGATTTTGTCTTACGAGATTCTAAAATTCTGAAATGCTTTCAGGGATTGTAACTACTTTAGAACCAAGAGAAGATGCATGAGTGTGACCAGACATCTACACAACCTGGCTAAGCACATTTTTAGAGATGTTATTTGTAAGAGTTTTAAAGCTGGCCCTTTTCCTAAAACTTCAGAGTGTTTCTGCCCCATGGATTGATTGGTTTGCAGGTTCTGTACGTTTAATAAGAGCAGCCAGTGAACTTGCGCCACCTTCATTCTGTATTTTAGATAGCACATATATGTACAGTTTCTGATTGAAAAGGGAAATTGTGAAGAGCAGTAAAGTTAGCAGATGTGTACTCTTTGGTCAGTGAGGAGAGGGCACAGGATATACTAGCCACAAAGAGGCAATCTATTGAGGAAAAAATCATATTAGGCATGTACTCAGAGACATTGTCACCAGAAAAAAAAATCCAGAAAATACTAGGGTAAGAATTGTTCTTTTATTAGTGTTATATCAAACATTTTTTTCAATCTCTTATGGTAGGTATAGGGCTATGTCTCTAAGACTCAATTCCCAGTGCTCTGCTCTACTAAATTGTTGAACAGTTCAGGGTTCATTTGAGATGGGAGCCTTTACAATGAACAGTAGTTAGAATGGATAAAGTCCAGCAGTTTTCAATTAGCAGGTTCACTTTGGTGCTTCTTCTTGGGTTAATTTGATATTTTCTGGATGTCTGCTTGCACTCTAGGAGCAGTACAAAGTTTGGAAATATATAAGTTGAAGAGACATATATCCATGTTTTACAGTTTTCACAGTTCAGGCAGGAAAACCATCTCTTACAGGTAAGCAGCCAAGTGTAATACGGTAGCACAGGGCTGGATGTTGTCTGCGAGCATGGTACAAGCCAGAGAAATACATTTAAAAAGAACTTGAAATGAAGCCCGAGGTGGTTCAGGCCTGTGATTTCAGTGCCTGGGAAATTGGAGCAAAATGACCTCAAGTTCAAGGTCAATCTGGGCTACGTAGGGAGACCTTGTGGATAGGGGGTTATAAAGATGAGGGGGTAGGTAAATGAGACACAAATTTGAACCAAAAACAAAAACAAAGACATTTAGAGTATGAGGTATGTCTTTAAAGAAAGACTTCATTTTTGAAAAGGATATAAGTAGCATCGTGCTGACAGAACTTACAATTGTAACCCAAAATGCCAACACAAAACTGTTACACAAAGAGATTGTTGTGATTGTGCAAAGACGGTATTTTGGTTATCTTTGAGAATCAGTTATATTTTACCAGCCTGCATCTTGTGAACTACTAATGTTTTGGCCTAAAAAAAGAGAAATGATTGTGCCGTGAATTTTATATCATATTGTCATTGTTCAGAATAGTTCATATGCAAAAATACAAATGGGTGTTATTTAGTTATTAACATCATATTAAGAATATAAGTATGAGTGGGTAACACGCCAGGAATGAAAAATTGTTAAGAAATTGCTAATGTTGATAATTCAGTTTCTCTGATATGGTCTCACCTAAGTATGATCTTTTTTTCTACCCCATAAGACAGATACTTGCCTAATGTTTTTTTTATTTTACCTTCTTTTGCACTTTACAATTTTCATATATTTATAGAAGTCATGTGGCTTGAAATTTTGTTTTTTAAAATTAGAACAGTTTATGATTTTAATATTATGTTATGATGGGTGTTTATATTATGGACAGGTAGAGTTAATCTATGCTGAGCCCTTTTGCAAGTGCTTTTTACTATCTTATACCTCTTTCCTCACCTCTGGGGCTGGGGATGTAGCTTTGCTCTTCTCTACAGAGCCACATTACTGCCACTACTCTACCACACCCGTGTGGAGACTGCTGCAAAGAGTTTCCTTTATTATGTATAGATGTATTCATGGTTTTCTGCATGTGTACTCAGAAATGTAGTTCATGCTTAGTAAGGATATGAGTGTTAAAATTCTTATGTATAATACACCTAAGAGGTTAGAAACAATGGCTGTATCTTCACCTGTTTAGTCTGGGTAAAGAATCAGTCTTCAAACGTGTGATGATGTCACACTTCTCCACTCTGCCTTGACAATGTGCAAAATTGAATCCATTCAGTTTCCAGTTTACAGGTATCTGATAATAAATGTGATTGACTGTCTCTTTACAGCTTCCATAATTCTATGAATTGCCTCTTTCAAAATGCTTTTTTATATATTTCTTGCTTTTAGCTAGTTTGTCATTTTCATGCTGATCTGTGGGAGGTTTTTTATATTTCTTTATTGATTATATGTGTTTTGAATATCTTTTTCTGGTTTACATATTGAATTTTCAGTGTCTATAAAGTGTTTTAGATATAGAAGTTTGCTCATTGTATTGTAATGTCATTTGTCAGTCTTTGGTTTTATGAAAGGAAATATTGTCTTAAGAAATGCTGTGCAACCTCAAACTAAATAATAGAGCAATTGGGTATTATTCCAGATTTCAAAAATAATGCTTTTGAAATCACTTTGTATTTCATAGAGGTCTACCTTTCATTAAAAAATGGAATCTAATTGCTTTCATTTCATACAAATAATCATTTTTGTTGTCTATTCATTTAAAAATCCTAACTTCTTTACTGATTTCTGACACTACATTTATCACATTGCAAGGTGCCTTGAACTACATTCTATTAAATAACTTGTTCAGCTCTGCTGCTAATATATTGCAATCTCTGTAATACTCTATACCACACAGCACAGACTCCTCTGCCTGTCCTATGCATAAGTACATTGACTTGTCTCGTTTCTCTCTTTTTACATAAAATTTTGAAATGCAAGTGTTCTGAATATTTTAACCACTTTTACATCAATTTCATTAAATCAATTGAAAAGTTTGTGAAAATTGTTTTTTGCAATATTTTCCTACCTAGACACTATTCCTAATGATTTTGTTTGTTTTTGTTCTATCAGGAATCTATATAATTGTTTACAAAGAGATTTAAGAATGCCTTTGTATATATTTTCAATGCATGCATATCCTTACCTGCTGCTCTAATTTGTTGTATCTTCTATTAGTTAATTTCAAATATATAAAATTGAAATTGACATTTTAAAGTAAATAAAATATTCAAAAATTTAAATTTCCTAGCATTATAATTTGGTTTCAGTTTTTATAATGTTATCGATCATATACTTATTCGTAGTTGCCAAATGCTAGCATTTTAATTTTGTTCTAACTTATATATGCTATCTCGGCAATGTGTAATAAAGTTACATGTTTGTTAAATCAATCTATAAGTATTTTCTAGATGTTTGTATTCTTTACTTTGACTGGAAAAGTAAATAGACTTCATAGCATAATATTTTAATTATCATCAATTATCATCTGTAAAGTCAATGTATACTTGGTAAATGCTATTATAAAGAAAATAGGTACATTTTAAGAATATTATCACAATTCTGTAAGTTTGGTAGTGAAACTTTTATTTGGAAGGTTCTATATGCAAGTGAATGAACAATTGGAGTCAGATGTTGCATTTCTTTTGACTTGCCTTGACTGCTTTCTGCAGGTTAACAGTAAGATCCTCTTGCGGTGCAACATAAATAGACAGGAGCTGCTATCTGAATCTTGTTTCTTTTCTCCCTCGCTATTATCCCAGTAAGTTAATTGACTATGAGAATGTTGATTCCTACCTTCTCCAAGTCTGTAGTTTATAGCATGGTTACCCTTTACAGCTAATATCGGCTTCTAAGATAGTATATTCCATGTTTGATAGGAATGGCCACATAATGGTAAGTTATAAACACATGTTGATTAATTCTGAAGTTGAAGAGTAATGAAAGATCTCAATTCCTACAGAACAGTGCCCTTTATTTTAATTTAGTGTGCCATTCTTATAAAAAAGACAGCTATATACTCTGGCTAGGTTTTTTTTGTCTACTTAACACAACCAAGAATCACTTGAAAAGGAGTCTAAGTCCTGTTGGAAATTATCCTGATTGTTGCCTGTTGTAGGAGGATCCAGTTTACTCTGAGCCATAACATCCCTGGGCCTGAGGTCCTATTATGTATTTGAAATTTGGTTGAGCATGAACCAGAGCAAACAAAAGCCAGTCAATAAGCAACATTCCTCCATAGGTCCTGCTTTGAGTTCTCACCAAATTTCCTATTCTGACTTTCCTCAATGATGGATTATATCTGGGAAGTATAAGTTAAATATAAAATTTATTCCACATGTTGCTTTTGGTCAATGTTTTAACACAGTACTAGAAAAGTAAGCTGGAGCATTATGTCTCTGCCCTACCCATCTTTTTGAGACTATGTCTTTCCATATATTCCATTATATTTGAATAATTTACCTGTGGTCCCAGCTTTACAAGTGCAGAGTTTAATGTTTTGCCAAACCATGCTCAGCTTAGCAAATCCTATTTGAAGAAAAGCCTTTACCACTGTTCTTTCAAAAGAAGAAATTTACTGAGCTTACTACTGTGATGAATATTGATTGTCAACTCAATAGGATCTAGAATGAGCAAGGAGGCATAACTCTGGGTGTGTCTGTGTTTCTGAGGGTGTTTCCAGAAGGAAAGCTCTGTCTCATGATGAAAGGCATATAGTCCCAATATAAGGATGTCTAGGGCTAAGGGAGCACTGCCTATCCCACACCCAGCATCACTCTATTCCTTTTATTGTGTCACTGCTCTCCTTTTCCTCTCATACCAGATTGTGGCTCTTTTTTTTCCTTCCAATGTGAACTAAACATCAGTGATGCTCCAAGAATCACCTGTGCAATTCAGTGTCAATCAGGAGTGCCGAGGCATCCAACTCCACAGACTGAGCAGTTATTATGTCCTATTCATCTTCAGTACTCAGACAGTGATTGTTGAAAAATACATACTCTAGCATGTAATTCAAGTTAATAAAGCCATTTGTAACTCCCTCGCTCTCTCCTCTCTTCCTATCCCTCTGTCCCTCTGTCTGCTTCTCTGCCTGTCTGTCTGTCTTTCTTACACACACACACACACAAACACACACACACTGTTTTTTTCTTTTTCTTTCTTGCTCTTGCTTGCTTTTTCTTTTTCTTTTCTTTTTTTTTTTTGAGTAGCTTGCCTAGGAAACTGACCCAACCAAGGAAAAAAATAAACATCATTTCTTTCACACTGTAGACATTAGACATTCAGGGGTGACAAAAGTGAACTATGGAGAGCAGTTCAGAACTAAGCTGTGTTACAGTAGCGTCTTGCAGTACAGGAAAAAAAAGGCACAGTTATGTGCTTTGCATATGTGTATGCTGTGTCCTCCCATTCTCGGGTTTTGTAGTGGTCTTTAGTACTATGTGGACAATACCAGGCATAAATTATTTGTAAATTATTCTGTGACATTCTGAGTTCCAAGCCTAAATCCATATCATCCTCCATTATTCCCCAATTGAAGTGAGCCTGTGAAGTCATTTCATTGTTATCTTAGGTTAACTATTGCTGTATTGGACTGGTTCTACCACACTGCCTGTCACTCAGTTCTTTCTAACTATCTTGCCATTTAGTCATTGTATCTTATACAAATGGTTGACAGAGTAATTTTTACACTATCATATTGTTGTAACCATGCCATTTTGTTATTAGTTATTGTTAGTGTCTTAATGAAGTGTGGAGGACTGAAAATGTGAATCTATTTCCACATTGACAAAAGGTCAGACAATAGGAAATTACCTCTAGTTCCTTCAAGGCTATTGTAGTTCTCCCTCAAACAAAGGTACCACCTAGATATAGGTCAAAGAGTTATGCTCTCTCAAGGTTATTGTCAACAGGTGTGGTTAATATCCAAACCTTGTGGTCCAGGAGTAGAGAAGTAGATTTATTCCTACCTCAAAAAAAGTCTAAGGATCCAACTAAGTTCCAGTTCCCTTAAGGAAATAAAATTGGATTCCACCCAGGGAGTGGTTTGCCTACAGGATGTTTTGGTCTAGGGTGTAAGCATAACTTGTTTTGTTCTAGCAACAGAATGTTTAACTGTGAATGTAATCCACAACCTTCAACTGGCATGTTCATTTCCTTGTGTTATGTTAACATGTTGATGCAGTCTTTTGTCTTACTCCTACCTTTTGGGGTCAGAGGTATTTTAAGCAATTGGAAGTTAAATGCTGGTGAATTTTCAATACTCAATGGAATTCCTTCCTGATACTATTCTATATGTTTCTCCATTTTATTATTTTAATTCATGTCTTCATATTCTTTACTCTATTTCTAAATCCCCATGTATCTACACTGGCAAGAGGTATTTTTGTCAAGGCTTGTCCCTGAAAATGTAGCTAATTTACAAATCAATTTTGGACATTTATATCTAAAATTTTTGCATATATATGGACCCATATAATGGGCAGTTTCAGTTATCAACAAGGTTTATTGGAATATTCATCATGAGGAAAACTGTATAAATTATGCCCACAAATGCACAAGATGTTAGACATGATGGAATAGTGTTTTTTTTTTAGGGACATGGACTGTTGTCTGTTTTATTCATTGTTGAATCCTCAGCGTGAAGAACAATGCCTAGTACATTTTATATTTTCAATAAATAATTGTTTGATGAATGAATGAACTTATCTACCACATTGCTAAAAGCAGAGACGTGAAAGGAATTTTTGCTTGATAAATTCACTTATTTTTTGTCATACACAAACACATTATACATCCTCATTACAGGAATAGTTTATAAATCATTAAAGATTGAAACACTATCTAAATGCTATAGAAGTTAAGTAATCATTTG
>LOJH01010249.1:4617-15602 GCA_001685095.1 Ellobius talpinus
ATTTTTTTCTTCCTAAACTTAACTTTGTCCTCTGCTCTGCCAACAACTTGCCAGTCCAAGAGACACCAGACAGTTCCACAGCACAAATCCTGGACAGGAGTAAAGCTAACCAGCCACTCCAGGGTGTGACCAGCACCCAGTTTTCTCAGTCCTCCCAAGAAAGACTTCGACACCCACAAATAAGCAGGAAGCAGTCTTGAGAACCTGCCATCCCAATCCCCTTAACCTGCCATGCCTAACTTCCCGCCTTTTTATTATAAGAGAAAGGCGGGAATGTTGTAATCTGCTGGTCTGGCCAGTCACCTGGGTACCCTGTCCCTTTAAGAGACAAGCCCCGCCCATTCCCAATCTCCTTCCCTATGCAAGTGGAGCTCCTGCCTCTCTCCCCACTTCTCCCCTCCCTCCATAACCCCTTACTCTTATGCCATTCCCAATACCCACTAAAGAAACTCTACACAAGCTCTCTCTGCATGCTGTTATCTGTTTGTCACAGCCCCTTGTGGGACCAGCCTCGGGTCACCCATGTTATGAATGATAAGTTATTCCAAACATCTGGTAAATAAAGAAAAATAAGCATTTAATCTCTTCCCAACTGCACCTCAAGATTATTCTTTGTAAAATTCCAGTCGATGACTAACAAAATTAGGAAGCCATCTAATGAAAAAGGTGGCTCAAAAACAATGACTGAAAAATAAAGCTAAACATCATGTTTCCCAATGGACAATATCATTTTTCAAGGATTCTTGCTTGTAGCTCTAGAATTGAACCTGCATCTGATCAAGTCTTTAGATCCAGTTATCAGCCTATTGGAAAGAGAGGAGTGGGTCATATGTACAAGATACCACAGGGATGTACTAAGTAAAATCCAGACCGTGGAAAACTCCATGCCTTTCTAATATGTGCATGCATGTAACAGTACAAAAGAAATCCAGACATTGGGTACCTTGCTCTATCACTTCCCAAACCTTACAGCTTGAGACAGGTTTCTTCACTGAACCTGGAGCTCACTAATTGGCTAGCCCAACTGGTGAGCAAGTTCCAGGGGTCTTCCTGTCTCTGCCCCACATCAATGGGGCTACAGACCTGAGCAGTCGTGTTCAGACTTCTGGGTGTTGGGATTCAAACCCTGGTCTTCATGCTTGCAGACAAAGCCCTATCTCTAACCACATGAGACATCTCCCTATCACTGATCCTTGTTTATTTGTTCTGACAGGAAATCTCCAAGAAGAAAAAAATGGGTGTAATATGTTAAGTCTCCAACACTTCAATCCAACCCTACCCATGAACTTTATACAGATCTTCCCTCAGAAAGACCAACAATAAAAACACATTTACTGACACAATTTGGGAAATAAGAACATGAAACAGGCATTTTCTTTTTCTTTCTTTCTTTTTAAGACAGGGTTTCTCTGTGTAACCCTGGCTGTCCTGGAACGCTCTCTGAAACTAAGCTGGCCTCAAACTCAGAGATCCACCTGCCTTTGCCCTCCCCCATCACCTCGAATACTGGGATTAAAGACATGCTGACTAGCATGTTCAGCAAAATAGTTATTTTATATAAAAGAATTACTATTTTTGAGAAGTAAAATAGTATTAATGTTAAAATATCCTTATCTTAAAAATATCTTTGTGGCTGTGTTTGTACATGCTCATGCATGGATATACATGTGTGAAGAGCAGAAATTACTGACACGCTTGTCTTCCTCAGTCACTTTGCACATTTCTTTTTTGAGACAGGGTACTTAATGACTCAGCTAGCGTGGCTGGCTAATGAGCTCCAGGGATCTTCCTGTCTCTTCCTCCCACTACTGGGATTACAGTCCAGCTCTTGTTATATGGATGCTGGGACTCAAACTGGTCCTCATGCTAACATATGTTTACCTTTTATGGATATATGATCAGGTAAAAACAGATAAAATCATGTATATCAGACTTGCTTCAGAATCATATTCGGGGTGAAACCATTTAAGCAAAGGTAAGTGACCTAAATTAACTCAGTGGTAAGGTTTGTTTAGCCTGCACAAGGCCCTGTACCTAAAAAAAAGTTAGTTGCCACCTGTCTCCAGGGTCTAGCCTGATAACTATAGATAGCCCTTACTCATCAAGGAAGCTTCTCTTTGAAAGCTACAATAGTCAAAATGCAGAGTTGTGGCGCCCAGTCCCAATGGATACAACTACTACAGTTGTTCCCTACGTCTCAGGGAACATTGCAGAAAACCTTAAGACTCAGAAGATTAGGGAATTTGATGTGAGACTGTGTCTCCCAGCAATGTCGAAAGCCACACCTATCAAGTTTCACCAACATGACTGCCAAACATGAGCCGAACAAGGACAGCAACACTAGACACGTTAAAGAGAACAAGGCAAAGCCCACAAGGCCTCAATGCTACACAAAGATGCACAGGCGAGTGAGGCATGCTGAGAGTGAAACAGTCTTCTCCAGGAAAGTGCACACCAACTGGTGTCCAATACCAAATGGCCAGCCCTGAAACTATACATACAAGTAAAATTATACAGACCAAGCAGGTTATATTTAGGATGTATATACATACATGTATGTAACAAAACAATTAATGAAAAACAGGGGCCAATAATCTGAAAGATAGCAAAAAGGAGGATATGGGAGGGTTTGGAGGGAAGAAGGGGAAGGGGAAATGATGTAATTATAATCTCAAAAAATAAAAGAACTTTAAAAATGTCAGTTGCGGGGCACTGTGTATATACAGGAGACCGATTCAAGTAGGTTAACATCCAATTCTGAATGATAAGCACTTAGGAACTCAATTTTTAACATTTCTTTCCTAGTAAAGGTTAATAAAATTCTCAGGAATTTCAATTCATAAAATTAAAAAAAAACAAAACCAAAGAGACCCTGGGCGTGGGCAGTGAGGTTGTTTAGTGGGTCACATGAGGGAGAGAACAGACTCGTGCAAACTGTTCTCAGATCTCTATACACATTGTGTCCCCAATCCTCGCCAAATCCAACCCTGGGTTAGACTCCCAGAACTGCACAAAACAAACAAAATCTGAGGCCAGGGAATGAGAGTTTAGTGGATTGTACAGCAGACTGGTTAACGGGGACTGAAATACCTAGGCAAAGGTTCTCAGAGACCTATTATGCTCCTTTTCTTAGACTCTGAGACAGGTTCTATTCGCAAGGGAGGCAGAACCCATCACCGCCCAGGAGAACCCATTAGATAGCTCAGTGAGTTCAATCTTTGGAACCTCTTGGTGGAAGGAGAGAATGGACTCCTGAAAGTTGTCATCTGACCTCACATATGCTGTGGTGCGTGTGCGGAAGCATACACAGCCACACCCCAAAATAGAACACATCAGGCAGGTGTAGTGGCAGAAACCTGTAATCCCAGCAACCAGAAGAGTGCTCTAGTCCAGTGGGGGTATACAGAGACCTGCTATCGTACAACAACCAATTCCCCAAGTTCTCTCTTCGAGCCCTCCTTGCTGCTTCTCTTCGTTTCCCCCGAGGTAAGAATGACTTATGACAAAGGATACTGTACTGGTTTCGATGCTTTGCATTCTCCTTCATTCTCTGTAACTGTTGTTGATGACATTTCATGCTCCAAGGATTATAGTGTTTAAGCTGGGAACTTATATTTCCTTTTTTTTCTACACTGTAGTATAAGACTTCAGATTTCTTTAGCAACTCAAATTCTTCTTCTAACTTATGACTATAAAGAAATAAGGATTCAATAAATCATAATGTATTATCAAAATTAAATATGAAAGAATAAAGCAGCTTTCTAGAGTGATGGATATTTATTTGCTATGGTTGAAATATACAGTCTACCCAAACTCATTAGATATTTAAATAGGTGCATTTTATCATGTATCTGTAGAAAGAAAGTTGATTAAAAAATTAAAGTTTTTAATTTGCTATTCTATAGCAAGATGTAACAATGGCCTTTCCCCCCCAGCTTATGAGGCAGACAGTCTTTATTCCACCTTTTCAGGGAATAGACTCCTGGCCTCTGGTGCATGCTGTCTCCTGATTCCAAGACCAGGGAGACACGAAGTGAAACTGCACTGGGATCATCTACCTCACCACATCACACACACTTTACATTTTTCTAAGTTTGGCCAACCTGTCCTGCCCACATGGGTCCTCACGTTAGCAGAGGCTAACTGATCTCTTTGTACCCACCATCAGCAAGCAGCCTGAGGTAAAGCAATGGCTCAGTCTGCCTGTGGCCATGCATAAAGCAACTGTGGAAGGAATGAGCCAATCTCTTTTATAGCTGCCATTCAGCTGTTTATGCAAAATGGCATGACCTAACCCAGAGCCAATCAGAGACAGTAGGCATGTGGGACCAGCAGTGAACTTCCTATACACAGGTCCACAAGGAGCTCCTAGCTGCATGGAACCAGACTCTAACCAAGGCCCCAACACATCCTCTCAGTTTTACCCACCTCTTCATCTTCTCCTCTTTCCGGTGCTGGCGCACCCACTCCTTGGGACTCTTTTCTGTTTCTAGGACATGATGCTTTTTGTTTGTCCATCTTAGCAGCTTACTTTTTGGTTCACAGTCTGAATTGTCTACAATGTCCACAGCTCCATGGTCCCCCTTTAATGGATATGCTATTAAACACAAGTTTCTGTCTTCATCTTCCTCAAAGCACACTGACACCACACCTGAAAAGGGGTGAGGAGCAGAAGGGACTTTTATTTCCACAGAAAAAAAGCATTCTAGATAACATGATTGTAACATTTGTTTTGTTTCTTACCCTGTTCCTTAGTCTCTATGTTGCCAGAGGCCCCAAACTCATCTGCAAACCTAACAAATATCAAAACAGCTAGAAAAGAGTGACACCACACAAGACAAGCAATTAGGGAGCAAACATGGCCGAGAGACTTCCTCTCTAATGCACTCAACAAGGGAAGGCAAGGGCCAAAGAATTACAAGACACATTTTTCCATCATTAAAAATGTTTATTAATTTTATATAACTCTTCTAATCCTGCTAGAGACACAAAAACATCACTCTATATATCTTATAAGAAATATATGTCCTCCACAGAAACCCCGACGGCCTGGAGGCTTGCTTTAAAGCAGAGCCCGAGTGCAGGGGAATGCGCTGAAAGGGAGGGACGACTGGGTGAGCAAAGCAAAGGAGAGCAGCAAACAAACCACACAACAAAGACACCCTGGCCAAGGCTTCTCTAGCACCCTGCAAGGGTGGGTGAGCCAAGCCTTCTGTCCTCAGTTATGCTTTTATTGGTTTTTGTCGTTTTGTGTCACAAAAGAACAAAATGAACACCAGCAGATGAGGGGGCAGGAACACAGACACATGGTAGCCTTGAAAGGAGCTCTCCCTTTTGAGTCTCTAGGACCTGCCATGTGTAATTAGACAGTCTCTGAGGAAGGGGCTGCCAGGTGGGAGCATTTCAGCGGTGCCGACGAGCGCCTTACAGCCGACTGGCTGAACACCTTTCCTCTAGGCCTCTCTGCCCCACGATCACTCAATCTGCTCAGTCCTTGCTGCCTGCCCGCTTGCTTGCTGCAGGGAAAATGCATGCTCAGAGAGAGAAGACATTTCTGAGGTGGCCCCCAGCTCTGGGCGCAGAGGAGCCGAGGGGGGTATCAGGGGACCACACTTCCCTGTGGGCATAAGGAAGGACCAAGGGGATAAAAACAGGGCAGGGTGGCCACTAACAAGGGAACTTTGGCTTTGTCCTGAAAAGAAAATAACAGAAAAGGACCAAGTGAGGGTCCCTAACGCCCCCAGTCCCGCCACATGCATTTCCAAGTAGAGAGGAAACCCAGTCCATCCTGTCTTTAAAGAACAGGAGAATCTAAATTGTTCTAGCCTTTTTTTTATCTGGTAATACATATTTAAAATTATTTCTTAATAAGTTCTCTTCTGATTTATAAAAGGCTCCCCCTCCTCCCCAGGAAAGAACACACCATGCTGGTGATTGACGTTCCCTTGAAGTACATCATTATAAAAAGAGAAGAAAAAGTCACTACATGTGAATCAAAGGGTTGCCTTCACACAGCAATTCTGAGGACATTCCGTAATAGCCAAGGACTCGAGCTAATCAGCACAATCCTCCCACTCCTGCATTCCATCTGACTCAACCCTGCTCGCAGCCTACCTAATCACCAGGGCTTCTGGTTTCCTGGAGGACAAAAAGCAGGCAGCAAGAATTCTGGGTAAAATCCTCCTAAAGTCTTCCAGAATTGTCCCCACATGGGGACTATGGGTTACCTTGAACAGGAGACACCTGAACATGAAAAATAACTATACTTCCACCAAAAATAAACTCAAAGCAAATCCAGAAAACAAAACAATTGAGCAATCTTCCCAGGGCTTGAAAACTGAGGGTGTGAGGTGCTGGGCTGAGGGCCAAGAGAAGGAGAAGGGAAAACAAAAGGGTAAACAGAAGGGAGTGAGGGCTCCCAGGACTGCTGCCAGGGCCTTCACTGTCCAAGTCCCTTACATCTTAGCAGCCTGGCGACCCCGCTAGCAGCTGGGGGCTCACCTTTGTACTGAGGAGTGAATTTGCGCATCTCAGCTGGGAGGGTCTCGTAGAACTGATGCTCCCTCGGAACCAGGGGCTTGCATAGGGTTGTCTCGTTGAATCGGAGAACGCACGAGTGCCCCCCAACCTGGTGGACAAAGGGCTCCAGCAGGACGCCCTTGGTTCGGGGCTCCACGTCCATGGTCCTGAAGGCTGGGCTCATCCTCCGGACACAGGCAGCGGGGAGAAAGGGGAGGCAGCGGGGTCCAGTGGCCAGCGCGTCCTCCGTCTACTGTCTGTCCTTGGTACGTCTGTCTGTTTGTTCTCTGCTCCTAGGTTTGTACAGGCCAGGACACTCTGGCGGAAGCAAACACAATGATGACATGAGGTTGGAAGTAGCCTGGGAACAGCCTTTCAGGCCTTCTCATCAGGAAGACAAACAGCCTGAGCTCACACAGGGCTCCGCCCACACTGCCTACCCCTGCCCGCCTCCTTCCAGAAGAGACAAACATTGGAAGAGGGAGGGAGAGTAGGGGCGGGGCAGATACTGGCAGGCAAAGAATGAGCTGCAGGGGCCGTAAACCACCAAAGCATTAGAAAGCCACGACAACAAGCAAAACACAAAGCCACGATGGCGTAAAAGCACAATTTCCAACACAGTATTCAGATAAAACCTTACCATTTTCTAATTAAGGTTGTCACACTTAAAGGTAAATGGTGCCTTAGGTACTTTGCTAATTATATTTTTATAAAATAGATTTCAATACGGGGAAACCAACTTACGCATTGTTTAATAAGAACTACTCCTTCAGGGTGTCCACAAATACTGCCCCTTGCCAAAAGCCAAAGCCAAGCCCCATTAACCTTAAAAGCAATGGAGCTATGAACCCGCTTTAATGATTAACGTCTGTATCTAGAAACAACTGATTGAAGCTGGCTAACTCCATTTAAAAATACACAGAGTGTTCTAGGTCACCAACTATTTTTATCAGTTCCATCCTGATCACCAAAAGCTGAGGCACACCTTTAAACTAAACTTGTGCTCCTGGGGCTGTCAGTCTCTCTCATCCTGGTCCACACAGCCTGGTCCTTAGATCTGATTGGGCACACAGGTGTACTCAGGTCAAGCTGGTTGGGTTTCCCAACTGTAGCTTCAGATGCAGGCATCCTCACTTGGCTCTACTGCACCACCTTTCAGTGACTGCTGGGGATCTTACGGGTGAGAACTACCTCCGTTTCAGGATTTCCCCTGGAAAGAGGAGTAAAGAGGAAGAGCCTGCTGCCAATGTGCCGGCTGCTCTTCACCACGGGTAAAGCACCTACTATGATGCAGGCTTGCTAATGGACTTCTTACTTGGCTCTCATGATACTCTGTATGAGACAGACTCTTAAAAATTAATAAGGGAGGTTAGGAAACACCCGAAGCTAGTGTCCATTCAGAGCTAAAGCTCCCAAGTGAACCCTAGACTGCTGGATGTCCCAATACAACCGCCTCTAGGACCTAAAGTCTCAGGCCCTCCCTCCTGCTCAGGTCTAAGATTTCTACGGTTCAGAAGATGGGGCTCTGCTATACCTCAGCACCCAAGCTCTTTCTCTCTCTCTTTTTTTTTTTAGTCTTTCGAGACAGGGTTTCTCTGTGTAGCTCTGGCTATCCTGGAACTAGCTCTGTAGACCAGGTTGGCCTCCTGAATTCTGGGAATAAAGGTGTGTGCAGCTCCACCCAGCTCTAAAAGACTTCCTGAGAAAGCAATACCAAAGGAAGGCTAATGACTCACAGTCAGCCTGCCAGTACCACATGGGTCAGGCACCATACTTACTAAACAAAGTACAACATGCTCCCCAATGCCCAGGCCTTGGAAACAAAATCCAAAGTCTTTGTCAAGATATAAGACTACCTTTGCTCTAAGAGCAATACAAGGCAGCAAGCAGGCCCCACAAGTCAGGAGGCTGGGGTAGAAAGACTGCCACAAATTCAAGGCCAGTCTAAACTAAACAGTTTCAATTCCCTTGGAACCATTTTTTTCCAAAAAGAGATGGCTCAATGCTTGCGGCAGAAACCCAACACACAAACCTAAGGACCTGAGTTTGTCCCAAGAAGCCATGTAACAGAAGAAGGAGAGAACATACTCCACAGAATTATTCTCTGAACTTCACATCTCTGATCATACAAATAAATATACATCACACACACTAAAATAATAGTTTTTAAAGCCCCTGCAAAGGACTTGAGTAGTAACTTAGTCAATCTGAGCTTTTGGGTACAATCCCTGGAATCCACAACTGACAGAAACAACAAAAGTGGTGAATCATGCTTGTAATCCCAGTGCTGGGGAAACTCAGACAGGAAGATTCTTGGGGCTCATTGGTCAGACAGCCTGGCCTTATCAGAGTGCTCCAGGACCAGAAGCCCTGCCTTGAAAAACCAAGGTGGACAATTCTTGAGGAATAAGACTGAAGACTGACCTGCACCTGGACACACATATGTATTCATACAAACACACATGCATACACGTGTGGCATGAGTGTACACACACACACACTGCATATTACTTCTTAAATGCATTCAACTAAGAGAAGAGTATCTTCCCAGGTATCTCTCATCTACCCTCTAAAGAAAAATTTCCAGTGGTTCCACACCATCTCTGTACAGTGTGGTCCATGATGTGGACAGAGGCTGGCAGGCCAAACAAGACTCTACTTCCTCCTAGGTCTAAGTGTGCAGTAGCTGTTAGATATAATACGGCAACTTCGTCACACACACACACACACACCCTCTCTCCCAGAGTCTCATTGTAGCTTTGGCTGTCCTGAAGCTCACTCCATCGACTAGGCTGGCCTTGAATTCACAGAGATCCACCTGCCTCTGCTTCCCAAGTGCTGGGATTAAAGGTGTGCACCACAATGGCTAAATTCTCCTTGAAGTTCATACACAGCGATGCTCCCAGGATAGCGTAGGGAAAATAAGGCTCATTCTTGCCTGAGCCAAGTCTGAGGACAGAAAGCTCCCAACTGTGAGGTGGAATTAGAAAACTGGTGAGACAGTGGAGCCAGCCTCTGTGCCGCTCACCTGCGTGGGGAGACTAACCCTCAGCTCCCTTCCTTCTTTGGGGATCATTTTCTGATCTGTAAAATGAGATTTTGAGTAGGACCTCTGTTTTTCCAGGTGTAGTCAAACAAGTGAGTAGTAACCAGTAGCTTTTTTGTTTTTATTTTTTTATAAAAACTAAGGTAAGTTTTGTTCTGTAATTCTTTTGCTTCGATTATGTTTAACTTTGCAACATAAATTTAAGAATGATGTCACTGTGAAATAGGTCTCACTTTGAGAAGGTAAGAGAAAGGTGCATCTATTCTAAGTACCCCTGTACTTCCGCAAGCATCAACTTTCTCCCTGGACACCTCAGAAGAAAGAAAAGCCCCCAAACACCTGCTCTTGGCTCCACATGCAGTTTGAGTAGGATGTTACTAATTTTTTCCTCTAATAAAGCAGAGTCTTGCTATATAACCTGAAACTTTCAGCAATCTGCCTCTGAAATGTGATTACAGCCATGTGCCACTGTGGCGAGCCTGTCAGTAATTTATAAACATCTAAAGACTAAGGTTCATTTTTTTTCAGGAGCCCTGGATTAGCAATGGTTGCTGTGGAGCTTTTGCAATCTGGAGACCACGATGACAACCTACAGCACCCCAGCTTCAGTTTTAGCAGCTGGCTTAGCTTTCCACACTGGCTCACAGCTGTCCATGAAACTACAAGTAAAAGCAGAATATGACCCATCCTAGAGCAGGTAGACAATGCTCTGCACAGCCCACCCTAAGATCAATTAACTGTCAGTTTAAGGATCTGCGGAACCAGTGCCTTAGTTCTTACTGGGCTTTTGTTTGTTGTTTTCCCCAGTGCTGTAAGCTGAACACCTGTGACTAAAGCCCCTGGGCTCTTAGCTCACTAGTCCAGAATTTACTTAACAAGACAACAAATGGGACCCACAGGCGCCACTTACTCAAGAAAAGCCCCAGGGTCAGGGAGTCACCAGGGATTGTGTGAGGAACCACAGCCTAAAAGCACAAAACAACCCTTTCCACTCAAATCTCCACAGCAGGCCTGAGGGCACCACTTACATCTGCACAGCACACCAGCTACACAATCCACAGCTACACAGTGGAGCAGCACTGGCTCTCCTACACTGCTGCAGGAGTACAAAGCTACACAAACCACAGAGACAGGCCGAAGCAGAGGCCAGGCTTGACTGAGGCCCCAAAAACTTCACGGTTGATAATGTTTTACATTGTGGCTTCAAGAGTATGGGACTGGGATAAATAGCCTTAAAATCACCTTACTGGGGCTGGAGAGATGGCTCAGTGGCTCACAATGATATACAGTGGAATCTGATGCCCTCTTCCCACATAAAGCTGTACATGCAGAGCGGGGCAGTGGTGGCACACCTTTAATCCCAGCTCTTAGGAGGCAGAAGCAGGTGGATCTCTGTGAGTTTGAGGCCAGCCTGGTCTAC
>LOJH01010250.1:0-27632 GCA_001685095.1 Ellobius talpinus
TTTTTTTATTGGATTATGTGTTCTTTTGATGACCAGTTTCTTGAGTTCTTTGTACATTTTGGAGATCAGCCCTCTGTCCGATGTGGGGTTGGTGAACATCTTTTCCCACTGAAGAAAGATTTTTTTTAAGCTACAAATACTGGATAACACATAAGCACCAGTCGTTAGGACTTTTTATCCCAGTGGATGTTTTTCCACTGAAACTACAAATTGCAAGCTTTACCCCTGTATTTCAACCTATGAGTTTTGCTATTCCCCAACACTCCCCCTTTTTTTCTCTTAACAAGCCATGACTAGCAGCAGGAATATATATTTTGTATGTTTAAGGTAAAAATGCATTTGCATTTAGAAAGAACTATAAGACAAATCAGTTGAGAATTGACCAGGAAAGCCCATTTTCCTTTCCTTAATTAGAATTCATTTCTACATTGAAAGTACATAAGACATTTAAAGGGCTGGGGTTATAGCTCAGTGGCCCTGCTTTTGATTCTAGCATCGTGAAAGACAGAAGATGTGACCCCTTAAGCATTAGGATCTGTTTCAGCAAAAACTATTTACTGTACCCTTTGTTTATTCTACATGGGAACTAAAATGTTGATTTAAGTGAATAAATTTCAATAGTTAAAAAGTTTTAGGAGAAATTGTGTTTAATAACTTAAACCCACATTTAGCAAACTAGGAGGTGTGGACCTCCTCCACCTCGTACCTCAGTTTTGGTGTTGCTGAGACATAGCCACATGGAGTCATATGGATATTGTCTCTGAGTGCTTTGAGTCGCAGCAACGGGTAGTTCGCTGGTAGCATTTGCGCTGTGGCCAGTTACAGGACATTTTGCTGACTCCTGACTTTCTAAGTGTGTATGTGTACAAATGTGTTTGTATATGTATATTCATGTGTACATATGTGTGCAGGCCTTTTCCATTTTATTTTTGAAGCAGTCTTTCACTGAGCCCAGAACTCATGAATTGACTAGATTGACTGGCCAGTGAACTGTGGGGGTTACCTGTTCCCCAGTGCTAGAGTTACAGATGAACATCACCATGCTAGCTTTTATTTGATCACTAGGGATCCAAATTTGGGTCCTTCTGCTGGTGTGGTGGGCACTGTACCAACTGAGCCATTTCCCAGCCCCTTGAGTCATCCTGTCCATCATTGGCTGTTTTCACATTGAGACTACTCTTACTGAAGAATTTAATAGATTTTTGTCACTATAATTTTGAGCATTTCTTACTTACCAAGACTTAAAAATAGAGATCTGAAGTATAAAACAGTATGGGATGTGTACATCAATCTTAAAAAGTACCTTTCTGTGTGAAAATTTTCCCAGTTTCTGGGCGGAGTCTTTGTGGTGCTCTATGACTTATAAAGACTGTCAGGTCAGATGTTTTCTTTAGTAGCTGTTGATGCACAATTCTACACTGGGGTCTGTGGAACAACAAGGAGATCATGTTTTTTCTTCTCACAAATTTTAATTTTAAAAAGAAATTTAACATGAATGTGTGAGACTTCTTTCTCCTAAGATTTTCTTTCTGACAAAACATTTTTTCATTTGAATAAATTTGAGTTTCATTTTTTTTAATACAAGGACTAAAAATACTAGAAATACAACTTACCTTAGGTTTCATTTGCCTGCGGGGGAGGTAATAATTTACTTGTTATTTTAAGAAAGAAGGTTGTTCACTCTGTGGAAAGGGGTACTCTTCATTCAGCCGAAGAGTCAGACATACAGCTGGAGTTGGCACGGCACACGTGAACGGAGTTGTCACAGCTGACACCTCTCTCGTCTCTCTTCATCTAGCGCTGTCTGGTCTTGGGCTCTCTGGCAGCTGCGCCTCCTCTCCAGCCCTCCACGCCTGCTCCCTCTGTTTGCAGCTCTCCCAAGGCAGCCAAGCCCTCAGGCTGAGTCCCTTACACGGGCTGCACCCATCACTAGCAGAAGTAGTCTTTCTGGGTGGCAGTTGTAGGATCCTAGAGGGACTGGAGGTCAGACAGCCATCTTTTGATCAATTACTAAGAGAACACATTGTGTTGGCCACTTATTTGGGCCTGTGAAGCAAGTGGTGTGTGAGATGGCACTGCCATTTTCCTCAGGAGACGGTTATGTCATGCTGGGAGTGGATGTGATTGGCACTTACACTATCAGAGAATTTAACTGCTGCTTAACCAGTGTGAAATAGCAGGATTGTGTAATTCAGCTTATTCCTAGTTAAATAATCCCTGGTCTAAACATTTGTGATTTCAGAGCATTTTAAGGTTTTGAGTCAGGAGTGCTCAAACTCTAACATCCATTAGATGAAATCTGAAAGTTTTCATAGTTCTGACTGTGTGATCCAGGTCACTAAAATCTTTCATTTGTAAGCTTTTCCATAAACATGTGAAAATATTCCAGTTTGTGTTCTGTGTTTTTCATATACTGTTTTCCTGTGTCAAGTAATTTGTTATAATTTATTGAGAGCCATTTATAATTGTGTACTCCAGTAGATTTTTTTGAGTTTAGAGTTTTTGCTGCTTTCAATTATTTTCTTAGGCTAAATCATAAAATTAGTTGTTCTGAAGATGATATTCATTTTCCTGGAGCATAAAGTCCTGTCTGTCAGTAGGAAAAGCAGCAGCAGCGTCTCTGCAGCAGATGGATCCCTGACTGCTCTGTTTGTTTTCTGGCCAGATGACAACGAGGGAAGCAGCAGTGACACTGCCCCTCTGTTCCAGATGGCAGGTGATGGGAAGGACACAGACGACATCAAGATCCCCATGCTCTTCCTGTTCAGCAAAGAAGGAAGTATTATCCTGGATGCCATCCGGGAGCACGAGGAGGTGGAGGTCCTCCTTTCTGACAAAGCAAGAGACCGAGGTAACAGCCTGCACTGCTGTGCTAGTCCTGTTAGCCCGGGAGCAAAGGTCCTCACAAAAGTGGCACAGGCTTTCTTTTTTATTTTTAGTTTGCTGATAAAACAAGTAAAAATTTTAGAAAGTGGTTTAGAAACTCTTGGAAATAATAGTAATTTATTATATTTATTTTATTAATATTAGCATTTATTTTTACTGTATCATTAAATTATATATATCAAATAATAAACTATTATAATTTGCTATTAATATCACAAAATATTAATAGCAATTTATTATAAATCATAAAGCATTTGCTTTGATGACTGAATTAGAATGCTTTTAGAATTACGTGTTTTACGTGTATACAATATGATAGTAGCAGTCTCACCAGCAGCCTGTACTCTGAGGCCACTGTTGACAGAGGCATTAGAAATGCAGGCACATCTTCCTGCTGCTGTATACATTTATCACATAGATTTTATACTACAGAAGGTACAAATGGCTTTGCCTGACCAGCAAGATACCTTAACTCATAAGAATATAGAATCTTCCTTAGGCTAAAGGGTTGCTAGTAATTTGAAAGTTATTGGAAACCACTGTGTAAAGGCTGCAGCATTTTCACACCTGAGGATTTGGGAACTGTGTCTCCCGTCCCCCTTAAATGAATGGCATGTATAATCTGTAAGGAGTTGTTATAGCCCATAGGGTATTTAACAGATACTCAAAAACTAACTGAATTCAGCGTGACTGCCCAAAGAGACATCTTTTGAAAAGGCTAACAGTACAGTGCTGTTCCAGTCAGTGTTTTGTCTTCTTGTATTGCTTTGGTCTTTGAGAGTCTTTGAACTGCCAGTTACTTAAGAGCAGTGGAATGAATGAGTTGGGTGTGTAAGGATGTGTAGTCGGAACAGAATAAAAATAGGTCCCGATCTTCTTAAACCCTCCTATGTACTTGAGTTCTTTTTTCCTGGGGCCCTTTTCAAAATTCTCATCTTTCCTCCTCTGCTGTGCATCAAACACAGGCAAATTAATACTAATCTGTATAATGCTTTAATGCCTTTGCTTTCCCCCTGTTTTCTGCTACCATTGGAATTTCAGCAGCAATATTAAAAGGTAAAATGATTCCAAGCTACATTATTAACAGTAGTAAGTATCTTGCATCAATAAACCAATTATATATGTATGTGTGTGTGATGCCCACACATACATATATAATTTTGTTTCACTGAATATCATGATAATATATGGCTTAATGCAATTAATAATTTCCATATTCAGCCAGTTGTCCCATAATAAGTCTTTATCGATCCTGCTATAACTAATTCTATTAATTATATATTCCGTACTCTAGGTGAATTCACTAGTCCATGCCCATGCAAGAGTCACTCTGATAGCAACATTGGTGCATAAGAAATTAATTACTTTGGATCATTTTATTTATATAAAAGTAAAATATTTAAAATATTGGTTTGTTTTATAAGCTCCTGTGGAGGTGAGGGGCACACAGGAGTTAAGACTGTAATTATGGTACAGACCATGCTCACCACACCAGGAGAAGGGTAGGAAGAGCAGTCAGTTCTACTAGAAAAAAGTTGCTAAGGAATAGTGTTCCCATAAAAACTGCAGTAAAAAGACATTACATAAATGATGCTTTAAAGCACTTTGACAGTCTGTAACTTGTTGAGCTGTTAGTCTTAGAGTGCACCTTTAATAGAGGGGTTAAGGTTTGTTTATGTAATAGCACTCTGAGAACGTACAACTGTTAGCCAGACAATAGGTTATGATGAATATCTATCACTGTAAGATAAATCAGTGATAACAGCTCATTCAGATCAACCACTTTCTCCACTTAGGATACTACTCTTAAGAAGTTAAAGTCTGCAGTGGTCATCATTAGTTTGTCCCATACCATCACCATATCATGTGCTACACCTGTGTCAATACTGGCTGACGCCCCTGTGCTGGGCCAGTCAGTCAGAATCCCGCGTGTAGACATACCCCCAGGCGATTGTAGTACAGCACTCCTTTACCTGCACTTTGAGAGACGAGGGAGGGGACCCGGAAGATCGTTCTATCTCCTAGTTTTGGGAATTAGAATTATGTAAGTACCCTCCCATAATAAGCACCTAATCCAGGCACTGGAATGTCTTCAGAGTCCTTTGCACTTATAGGAGATAGAAGCCCCAGACAATACCCACCTATGGTCTGATAAGTGTGACTATTAGGATCTATATATCTGATACTGCCCTGCTATCTGGTAGCAGCAGTGTTCAAATATTACACATTCTTCAGAAGCTGAGGCTCTAGAAGTTCATCAACTGGAGATGTTGCTTCCTCGGGGTGACCATTGACACCCTAAAAGTTACATTGTCCACACCCTGTTCTTGAACAAAACCTTTAACACTGTGTCTCAGTGTCTCATTGCTGCAAATTTGGAGTTTTTAAAGATATTTAATAATTCCAACCCTGTCTCCCAAACAAAAAATTGTGGGAGACCTTTAAATTGAAACAGTTTGCAATTCAGTTTGCTCTGCTCCTTACTATTATAGAGGAAAGCGTCAGCATTTTAAAGTGTGGTGCATTGCCATGCTTCCAGCCTACAGAACAGTAGGCTGAACAAAGGCCAGAGACGAATGCTTTCAAGGCTCCTGCTGTATTAGTGTTTGTCTGGTAATAAGGCAGACAGAAAATGGAGGGGAGATTAAAATGAGAAAGAATCCCATCTTGTAAATTGCCCTGAATTTAAGCCAAGCAGTATCAGTCCCCAGATAACCCCATTTAAAGTAGGCTGCGATGCTGCAGTTCTGGGGTTGGACTGTGGAAGACGGTTGGGAAAGGTCTGATGCCAGTATGGATGGCCTTGTACGGGCAGATGGCTGCCTGTCTGGAGAGGCCCAGCCTGGTGTTGTGGGCAGGAAGCCTTGCTTGCCTGGCCTCCCTTCTCTGAGCAGGCCATGTTTCTGTGTGGATTACCTTACCTGGTTTTCACATCCCTATGGCAAGTTCAGCCATTCTATACCCAGTTCAGATGCCCCTTCTGTAAGACATTTTTTTCTCATTCTTGGCAGAATGTTAGTTTTTCTTCTTCAGTATAGTTCAATGATTTTATTGCACAATTGTCTATTATATAGCTCTTCTTACCCCTGTGAACTTTTCTTTCAGTCAACGTAGAAAGTGCTGGCCAATGAATGATGGTATAACATCCAAACTCAAGTCTTCCACCAGCATTATCTTTCCTTTTTATTAGAAAGAACCCTGATGTTCATTGGGCTTCTGCTCCTTGTGTTTCTGATAGACCATTTCTGAGTCACTGTCGTACCCTCTACACTGGCTGTGGGAGCCTGCAAGTGAAGACATAACAACTCGGCTACCTCAGCTCCTTTGAGTCTTTGTTCCTCTCCAAGCCCAGTCTGACTTGGCTGCCGCCGCCTCTGTTTCTTGTTCGTTGGGTTCACGAGCTTTAACAAGCCGAGTAGGCAGCGCTTGCATTTCTGTTCTTCTCTTCCTGTGCCAGGAATTTAGAAGCTTTGTTTGGAATATATTTCATTTGGTAGCTCCTCCCTTATTGAATTTCAGTTTTATGTAGTTCAAAAACTAAAGAAGTAGAAATGGATTCATTTTGGAGTCCTGTATTCACATATCTTCTTTTATAGAGAGTGTAAAACTGTTAAATGTGACAACTTTCTGTTTTGGAACATACCTATAAATTTAATCAGCTTTTAGTTTTTTCTTATAATTATATAGTATTAAGCAATATGAGCCTTATACCTGTCATAATTTATTTTTGTAGTTTTTTATTTATATTATGAAAAATATATGAGTTCACCTTTAATTGTTGACACTTATTGAGGAGCTACTGGTTCTTGCAGTTACTTTAGTTTTCTTTACCTTTTTTTTAAACCTTGGTAGTATTTCTTAAAATTAGAGTTGCATAGTTAAGGTTTCTATTGCTGTGAAGAGACACCATGACCACAGCAACTCTTCTAAAGGAAAACATTTATCTGGGGCTGGCTTGCAGTTCAGAGGTTTAGTCCACTACTGTCATGGCTGGGCATGGCAGCATGCAGGCCGTCATCTTTAGGCAGCAGGAAGAGAGAGACACTGGGCCTGGTTTGAGCATCTGAAGCTTCAAAGTCCACCCATGGTGACACACTTCCTCCAACAAAGCCACGTCTCCTAATAGTGACAGTCCTCCCTATGAGCATTTGGGGGCCTTTTCATTCAGACCATCACACTTCATGTTTAATATACAGTCACAATATAAACATATAGGTAATAATTATATTTCTTTTTTATATCTACTCTGGTTATTCTGTGATTTTATGGCATTAGCTGGACACCCAGAATAATAATGTTTCACATATAACCTCTAAAGGGGTTTGGGCACAAGTAGTCTTTGTTACTAGACAGGGCAACCCTGACCTGGGCCATCCTTTTAGACTAGAATAATATGATTAAAAGAGAAACTCGAAGACTTTATTAGTCTCCTCAACTTCCAGTCGACTAGTATAGTAAGTTCTGAGCTCCCTTTCTTATCTTACCCCATGGCCCCTAACTTTACTTAATTGTGCTCTTTCACAGTTCAGAAAACTGAAATGGTAACATAGTAAGAAAGAAAATAAGGTATTGCATTAAAAAAGAAGAAAGAAAAAAGACTTTTCTCTCCCTTGACAAAACAAAAAACAGACACACACACACACACACACACACTCACACACAAAGCCGAACTCGTAGTGCAATGGTAACACTTCTGACTCCAAAACAAAAACCAGAACTGTGCTGGCTACCTTCCTGTCGCTGTGGTGAAAGGCCACGGCAAAGGCGGCACAAAGCAGAGTTAGATTTGGGTCACATTCCACAGGGTTTGAGTCCATGATGGCAGCAGGCAGCTGGAGTAGGAAGCTGAGAGACCACATCTTAAACCCTTAGCAGAAAACAAAGACAATGAAGCTGAACTAGGCAACAAAAGTCTCAGAGTTCATCCCCAGTGAAGCACTTCCTTCGGGGAGACCTCACTTCCTAAACCTTCCCAGATCGCACCACTGTGGGCACCTGGGACCACTCAAGCCAGTGGGTGACAGTTACCATCACCCCACCCCAAAAATAAGTATATGAACTTGAGAAAATAAGCCTGTGCAGGCGTGTGTGTGCACAGAAACTTCCCTAGGAGAGAGGGTGACTGTACATGCTCGCCTGTAGGTTTCTTTCCATCAAGGTTAGTTGGTTTCATAGTAGGTCTCTGCTTACTTTCCGAAGGAGCCCTTAGGTTGTATTACCACGAGCTTTCCTACACACCTATCTCCCCTATAAAACATGGAGTTTTTCACTTACTGTATAAACACCCAGTATTCGTGAATACTGTTTTTTCATCGGACTGTAAGATCTTAAAGGTAGGCATGGTGTTAGTTTTCGCTCATTTTCTCTCTGGCACCAGGCACACAGGGACACCCAGAGAGTTCTGGCTGTACTGCAGAAACAGGCTGAGCCAGGTGTGGCCTATGGGTGACAAGGCTGGCTAAGTACTTTAGTGTAGGAACTAAGGAAAGTGTTTCCAGAGCTTTTATGTTTTATATTCATTACAAAAACTTTACCTACTCAGGCTCCTAGTATATTTTAGAATAAATCTTTAAAGTTTGTAGATATACAGTAACAGTTTTATTAATAATCTTAATTCTTGTCTTTATGACAGTATTTTATTTGATGTGTCATATTAATACCTATAACCATTCAGTTTTTTTGTTTGAATCTAAATGGATCACTGAGTGGTAATTTCACTTTTTTCAAGAAATATGATTTCAAAATTTTGCAGTGATATATTAAAATATTAAAATGTATTCCATTTAGAATGTTCCTGTGTGCAAGCTTTCTTTAAGTTAGATATTAATAAATTGTGTGTGCGTGTGTGTGCCTGATTGTGTGTACATGTGCTCATGCTTGTGCATGCACTTGGAGACTGTAGGACCCTTTGGAACTGGAGTTAGAGGGAGCCGTGAGACACCAGCTGGTTACATGGGTGTCGGTTCCAAACTCTTGTCCTAATGAGTATGCAGCAAGCACACTCAGTCACTGAACCATCTCTAGCCATGATGCTTAATCAGTTGTAGTCATATGTTGAAATTTTTATGCATTTTAGCATTTTGTTTAGTGCTTTTGTCACTACTATTCATCCAAGTTAGCATTATGCCATTAGTTATTGTTACTCCTTTCCGTTCGGAGTGGCTTTTTCACTGCCGTATATTCTGCCCGTAACTACACAGAAATTTGATTGTAAGACCTTGCCTTCAGTGCCAGTGTTGACTGTCCTCCCTTGATATGACTGCTGCATCTCCTAATGTTGCAAAGTGGTAAGTGTGGTGCACTTTTCAAGAGAGTGATGCCTTGTTTCCTTCCCATACAGACCCTGAAATGGAAAGTGAAGACCAGCCATCTTCTGAAAACGATTCTCAGAGTCAGAGCACGGAACAGATGCTGTCCCTTTCTCAAACAGTCGACTTGGTTGATCAGGAGACCCCCGAAAACCCTCTAGATTCTCACTCAGAGCCATCATCTCCAGCAGACACTGAAGAAACTGCTGGCTTAGCCCCTCCTGAACAGATACCTAGTTCCACAGAAGGCCTTGAGACTACAAGTCTTGATGGTGAATGTACAGATTTAGATAACCAGCCTGAAGAACAATCAGAAACTGAGGAAGATTCCAATCCTAATGTTAGCTGGGGTAAAAAGGTCCAGCCTATAGACTCCATATTAGCAGACTGGAATGAAGATATAGAAGCATTTGAAATGATGGAGAAGGATGAACTCTGACTCTCTGTAAAGACTCTGGTGGTAGATATTTAAGAAGTAAATTGTGGTTTTCTACATCCTATCCAAGCAGGCGCTCCTGGGAGGCTCTGAGCAGTGCTCAGGCACGTTCTGACTGGGTAAGTAGTTCCCGTAGCAACCTGGAGCATGCTGTGTTAGAGCTGACTTCACCGAAACTGTCCTATCCAAAGAGGAAACTCACAACCCCTCAAATGACGTTATTGCGTACCCTCAGCTCCCAGGCCAGGGAAAGATGGCTGGCCACTCCTGGGTGGACGAGACAAATTCAGCTGACAGGAAGTGGGGACAGCAGTCAGTGCAGCTTCCTAATCGAAGGGAGCTTCACTGCCATGGGTTTGGGGTGGGAAGCCCTTCTGAGAAGATTTGATTGAGTGTTGTGGTGTTCTGGCCTTGCTGCCGTCACAGGAACACTTTCAATGACCCACAGCCTTTGAAGCAGATGCATTCAGGGTAACAGCTGTTTCTGCTCATTGCTTTCACCTGCTTCATTCAGTGACAGTTGGTCAAGATGACTTGATTTCTTTCTTCTTTTCTCCCAACAATGTCCTCGCATTTTAAGGCAAAGGTGAAGCTAGTGTACTTTTCCCAGTGAGTTTTCTATAAAGACCTCCTGTGGTGCCAGGAAGAGGGGCATAGAGATACAGTGAAAACTGGTTGCTTGATCCTTGGGGCAGAGAGACAGAGAAACTATAATATTGCAATATCAACTTCCCCTTGGGCCGTAGGGGAAGCTATGGCGACTCTGAGTAGGAAGCAGCATTAGCTCCTTGGGAGTAGATTATATGTCCTTTCCAGTTCATTTCTCTTAAGGTGGCTACTCTAGCCATCAGCCTTACTCCATCCCATGTGTAGTATCCAGTGTGAGCCAGAAGGCTCATCCCAAGCCCTGGTCCATTTTCCTATCTAATGGGGAGCCCTGATAAGCCATGGTAGTGGTCTGTAGTCTTGGGGTGACCACCATCTTTCTCCTTTGAAGCTGATTTCTGGCATCACACACACCTAAGGAGTCTGTCACATTTTCTGTTGAATCATGGATTTAGGTTTATTTAATTTTATTTTAACAAATACTCCTTCTGATGTGGATTTGAAAATTAGCCTCTGGTGACCTGTGTAGAAAAAAAACCTAAATAGCCATATAAGTAAAAGAAAGAGATTTTTCTTTTTCTTTTTTTTTCTGTGGCAGTTTGGGCTGGCCACATTTAATTATTTTCAGTTTTGCTTATTGATAGTTCTACATTGAAATCATGGTTTTATTCATTTTATTTATTTTAAGCTTACTTTAATACTTCTAAAGGAATATTTGAGAGACTTAATTCCTTTTTACCATGGCGTTACACAATAACCTTTTTCTAAACCATAGTTTTGAGGTACTGAATAACTTAGACTATCTATGGAGCTGTTAAAGACAGCAGAGCTGTATTGTAGTTATGTATATTCATGTACAGTATGTCTTAGGTCCCAGGGAAACATGCCCTTTTATAAGGGGATAAATACCTGCTTTCAAAAATTCCAGCTCAACCTAATTGGGTCAGTGAGTAATAAATCTTAAAGAATTCTCTGGGTCATGGGGTAGTATAACAAGTTCTTTATTGGCTCTTAGTTAAACCTGACACCAAAATGGGTATTTTTAGTCTCTCTGCATGTAAAGTTTGGTGCAAGAAGATAGAACCATAATACATAGCGTATACAGAAGGGTAGATGTGCTTTATCTTAATTGCAAAGCTGCCAAAATAGCTGAAGCTTAACTACTTGATTTATGGGACTGGGGCTTGGAGAAAAGGAACAGATGTTCCTCTGATACTTTGATTACAGAAGCCTTATATATATTGATTTTGTATTTGTAGCTCAAAGCCATTGTTGTTTAAATCTAACTCTTTTAAGTTATCAAAGCAGCGTATTTTTTTCCCCTCAAGAACTTAATGGCATAAAGAATCCATAACTAGAAAAGGCCGGCTTACTGCCACGTGCTGGGTTTTTTTGGCCACTAGGAGGCGCTGTTGCCCTTCATTAAGGTTTAGATGAGCCTATTGCTTTGTTTTGAAAGTCAAATCCTTTAAAGGAATACATTTAAGATGTTTTGTTTACTATCTAGAAGGAATAATACTGTTTGTCCCTACCTAAGAAAGGAGATATATGTTCAGCTTCAGAACACAGCATTCTAACTGATTCCCCATTCATTTTCTCATTTGACATACTGCCATAAAGTAATCTTTGAATTCATTAGAAAATTTTAACAGCATAGATTCCTTTTTTATTTTTTTTGTTGTTTGTTAAAAGCTTTTCATAGATATTTTATTTACTTGCTGAAGATTCAGGGACTTCTGAGACCCTGAGTTTAGAAACATCTGGTCTACCTCAGTTAAATGTTGACTGCTTAGAACTAGAGCTGAAATGATCACCACAGCCATAAACTTGTTTGACTAAGAAAGATTTATATAATGTTTACAAACCTGGAATCAAGTATGGATCTTACCTGAAAGTTGAAAGTTACCTGTTAGAGCAAGTATTTAATTCAGGTATTTTCAAGTTTTAAAACTTGTTTACCTAGTAAAATTAGGTATAGGTTTTTTTTTACCCTCATATAAAAAGTTCATTGAAATTATATTCCCTAATTTACAATGCTTTCCCTATAAAACATAAGTGTGAAAGAACTGTAGTTTACTAGATATGTTTGGGGTGGGATATTTTGTTAGGTTTTCTTTTTTTTCTTTTTAACCTATGTAATAAGCTTCCAAAAAGAGTATGATTGTTTCAGAACAAATTATTTTATAATTTTACTTTTCTTTTTCTTTACAGTGCTAGATATTTTAAAATGAAAAATTATATGCTCTCTGACTTTAATTTCACTAATGTAATAATTTTCTCAGAATTCTTTTAGTTTTAAATTACCATCATATAAACCTTTCTTATAGCAAAGCCAGCATTTGTTCTCTCACCAAACCCCATGCCAGATTCATCATAAAGAAAGCTCAGCCTAAGTAATTGAAATAGTGCTTATAATTTTAGAGGGGTGGGTAGCATTTAGTAAATATTCCAACTGGTTGTTTTATGCACAAGGCTACAGTCAGAACATAGAAAAAAACATTCTGTGAATGAAACATTGTATGTTCAGATTTTATAAAAGACATTTTTAAAAGCCCAATTTACAGCCGTATATTTTCTTATGATGTAATTTATGAAAAAGCTGTCTGTACTAACAGGTGCTGTAACACTACTGTTGTTGGGTTTTATTGTTTGGTGATAAATGTATACAATATTTCTAATGGAAACTATGTACTGTGATGTAAAAGTCTGGGCAAATGTATATAATCCTTGTATATAATTGTGTATTTGATTATATTACTGATTGTAAAGTTAATAAAACATGTAAATATGCTGGTCTAGTTTTAAATTTTGAATTTTTAAAATCATTGTGCAAATATCTAGAATTTGGTATCTGTTTTCTTTTTGTTTCTCTTTACCACAGGGCAGTGAATTTGGGGGCATTTTGGAATATAGACACCCAGGCAACATCAGTTCTAAGACTCATAGTGCCTAGTCAAACTAGAATTCAAACTAAATACTAATATTTCTGTGTCAATATTGGTAACATTTATGTCTTAAGTTTACTTATATTTAATAAAATTACTTGACCTCTTTTAATATTATTATCAAAGTAGCTTTATTAGTTGTTTTTCTGTTGCTGTATTGAAGACTATGACTAAAAGCAACTTTGGTTTCCGAGGGACGGGAGGCCATCATCATGGTAGGGAGTAGCAGCTGGCAGCCATAGTGACTTAACAGCCAAGAGCACCCATCTAGAACTTCAAGCAGGAAATAGCAAACTGGGGTGGCAGGAGGCTTGAAACATGTCCCTAGTGGCACTTCTTATACTAAGGCCACACCCCCTAAACCTCCCCAAACAGTGTCACCAACTGAGGAACAAGTATTCAAATGCCAGAGCCTATGGTGGCTGGAGGGTGGTGGTGGCACATCTCATTAAAACAGCTGCAGCAGCCACGGCCTTTTCTGTTCTCCCTAGGAGCCCTTTTCCTTCCTGTGTCACTGCTATGGCCCTGCCCCACTGTCCCGCCGCTGTCTGAGCAGAACGTTAAAAGCTGCATAATGGCCGTTATCATTTGTAAGACTGGAACAAGTTCCGAGCATCTGACAGTGCCAAATTTAGTGACTGGGCAGTGGTGGAGAGCACTGGTTCGGTTCCAGAGGCCAGCCTGAGATCGGCCCAGTGGGTCACTCTCTTCCTAGCTTCCTCAACCCTGCTTCTCCCTCCAGTTCCTGCTTGCCTTTTGACCAGTCCTAGCCCCTTCCTGCTTGGGATGTCTCCCCTCTGAGATTGAGGGTTAGACATGACAGCGTCTGTTGCTGGGCTTTCTGAGCAATTATTCCAGCCTCACTGTGTCCCCCACTCTTCAAGAACAATGAATGCATTACTGCTAAACTACTAAAAGAGGCTACAAAAGCAAACTTGGCAGGTCTGTCTACTAAGAGGGAGTAAGTCTTTTAAAGGTCAATGAAGAAGAGCAGACATCAGCACCTACCTGCTAATGAGGCATGGGGCTTACCAGGCCTAACTTGCTAGCTTTGCTCTTCTGCTGGCCTATAATTACTATCCTCTCTCTGCAAAGGGAATGCCACCAGAGGGGTGGGCCTCTTCCTGATCTGTAAGAGAATGTGCTTTGGCTAGCCTAGGTTAAGGTGGGGGGGGGATTCTTTTAGAAATCCTGTGGTACTCTGTAGGGCAGGTACCTGTGCTACCAGCTCCATCTTACTGACTGCAGCAGGTGATGTTGAGGCCATGTTAGGGTTTAGACTACCTAGCATGTGACTTCCCAGAGTCCAGGGTTCCTCACATGGTTGATCAGAGAACCAAAGAATAAATAGACCAAAGTTAGAGGAACTTCAGTCCGGGGGGGGGAGGGCTGTTTCCACAGGAGTCCCTCTGACATCACCAGCTAGCTGCCTTCCTCCACTTTCCCCGCCCACTACCTTTCCAGCTTCCTGGATCTGTAATCTAGTCAAAGTTCCCCTTACACATGTACCCCGACAGCTGCTGCTAGAAACAGTAAGCCATGCAGTGACGCTCCTGCCCTGCCTTAGAACTATTAAACTAATTCAATTCTAGCCTGTCTTTGCTAGCGCCACGGGGATAGACAGCTCCAGAGCCAGATCCCTCCTAACCCACCTTTGAAAGGGTTCTTTGCCTTCAACACAGATGGAAATCTGGGAAAAGGTTTTCTGAGGTGGAGCAAGCAGGTCTAGGAAGGCAAAAGGCCCGAGCTACTCCACATACCCACATTTTGGTGACCTAGGCAACTTGGAGGGAGGAAGGGGTCTCAGCAAAGAGGTTGGCTGTGGAAGCCTCTGGGCAGGGGCAGGGCCATCTTACTTGCGGTCACTTCTATCTGCCCCTCTCTGGTTCTTGCCCCATCCTATGGCCTGGCTGGGCTAGAGTACCATTTGATTCCTCTTACTTAAAGTCATGATTCCAGCGACCCTGATGCCACAAGGCAAGTGTGCCTGGTGATTTCCCATTCAGCGTCTGTGATGTGCCAAGCCACCTGGTCCATCTTCCAGCCATCTTGGAGAGGACATTCCTATCTGCCAGCTTTCCTCTTTGAGCATGTTCTGAACTGAACATGCTCTGTACATCCTAAACTAGCTATGTCGCCGCCCAGAAGTGCTTTTCCATAGCATAGGCTTTCTGAAGTAAATTCCCCACCCATTCTTTGTCCTGGGACACTTGCTGTATCGGGGAGCACAGCTTACGCTCTCATGCCATCAGGCAATAGAAATCTCCTCTCGAATATCTTGGCTGTGACTTTTGCTTTTACTCATCAAGACGTGCATAATTGTGTTCAGTTGTTTTACTGCATGACTAAAGCCTTTTTTTAAGTGACGTGATCTCAGTCGGTAATCATCATACCCTGTTTTTCAGCTTTTCTTTTTAACCAGGTTAATGGCACCAGGAACCTATTTCCATTTGGCCCCATCAAATTTCCCCAATCAGTATCCCTCCTGGCCTACCTTCTCACCTCACCTAATACTTGAAAGTTCTTTCTTCTGTTGCGCTCAGTTGGCAAACCCTTAAATATAAAGCCCAACTGCCCACTGCTTATGTAATTATACATGAGTAGCTTTGGGGACTGGATGAAATCAAATCCCACTGCTGACCAGCCACACTTAGAACATGGCTGAACATCTCAGGTGAAAGTGGGTACTTCCTCAAATTCTAGCCACATATCCCTGGTAGATGATGGCACCTGGGAATAAGTTTCATCCTTCCTTCTTCCCAAAGCTCCCACCCTCATCCCTTAACACTGAAGAAAGCAGACGCAAATGAGGAGTCAACATTGGCCAATCTATCACTATCACTATGGGCCCTTGCTTACCCAGACACATCCCTGAAGGATTCCCAAGGACTCCCTACCCCCACACTAGATAATTGGAACCTCAGACGAATCAGATGGAGAGAAATGGAGAAACATCAAAGTATTAGACTCCACTTGAGCCCACGGGTGAAGGACCCTGGCCCTTTGAGTCCCTCTCCGCATGCCTCAGGAGCAGCATCACACGACCTCCATCGCTGAGCCATATGAGCAGAATGCTGGATGCCAGGTTACAATAAGAAGTCTCGGCCATGCGCTGCAGCCGAGCAGCTCTTTGTCTTATTTTTGTTGTCCTCTACTGCTAGTGCAAGTGTGAGTTGGCCCCAAAGAGACGGAGAGACAGTGAGGGGGAAAGACTCTTTGTAGATAACGCAATATACACACACAATATAAAACAACAAAATGTAATACACAGCCAAATGTTTCTTTCTTTTTTTTTTTTCAACTCCATCATCTATTTCAGGAACCTAGAAAGATAATAACGAATCCACACATCTCCTTCGAAATTCTAGAGAAAAGGATGGTAATTTGGACACATCCAAATGTCCACAGGTTAATGTTGGAGAACAGTTGGATACGTCAAGGCAGAGCATTGAAGAATGAGGCGCACTTGTTACAACGCGTGTACGGAATGTTGAGGACACGCTTTTCAGTGTTGATTTATGCAATGTCAATCTCTTGCCCTTGGTCTCCATCTATGCTCTGGGAATCAAGACCACTCAAGACCGTTCCAGATCTTGTTTTCAGAAAGACTTTATTGTCAAGTCCAGTAGGAATTGAACAAGGATTACCAAAGCAATGAGGGTTTTGAAAATGGGCCATCTAGCTACTATGGGAATGTATGACAGGATTTAGCCCAGTGAGGAGCAAGACCTGAAGCTGTGCCGTGGTAGAGACTAAGGTTTCTGAGATGCCCCAGCTCCAGAGATTAGGACCGTACATCTTTCCAAAGGCTGGAGGGTTTTGATCTATGCTAAGGATTTGGAATTTTGTTCTAAGGATAGTGAGAAAGCACTAACAGGTTTTATATAAATCAGTGGCTTGCTGGAATATAAGTGCACTCAGGCACCATTGTGGGGAGTGAGTACAGGGTGGGGAAATGGGAGAGAGAGCGAGAGGAAGAGCGATTCACTTGCTAGGGAGAGAGGCAGATCTGAAGAGGCACAGTCAGTGAGGAACAAGCTGATGTAGATGGTCTGCTTGCCACAGTGCCCATGGTGATGTTCAGGCCTGGGCTGATGCCAAGGGCCATGTCTTGGTCTGTGACTCAGTCATGGAAGTCTGTGTTGATGTCCACAGCTCCTATTACCACCAAAAGCAATGAGAATAAGGCTGTGCAGTTTTGGACCCACCCCTCACTGAAACACTAGGGAGAACTGACCCTGCACCTCATCCAGGCAACACAGTAGAGTTTGCCCTGGTGGTGTGGGTGTGGGTGAGCTGGACCTGTGGGCCTGAGGGCAGGCAAACCGGCCCCATTCCCTGCTGCAGGCTGTGTTGGATGAATTAGCCTGGGCAGTGCTGGAGAGCAAACCCTGGTGGTGTCAATGAGGGAAAGCTGGGCAGTGCTGGAGAGCAAACCCTGGTGGTGTCAATGAGGGAAAGCTGGCAGGTTGACCAACCCAGCTACCACCCAGACCCAGAACCGGGACTATGAGTTCGCCCGCCCCAACATCCACCTCATCTGTGATCTGCTAGAGCACATGAAGGGGTCAAACCTGCAGATTCAAAGCTACAGGATCTCCGTGACACAGAGCAACAAGAGGATAATACAAAAGGAGTCCTAATGAGGGCCCAGAACCAATAGTGGAGTAGAAGCCAGAAGCCTTGGATCAGACGGATGACTCTTTACAATGAACACGTACAAGTAAAGACAAGCGGACAAAGGGGGCACCGTGTGACTCAATAGGCCACATTACAGCTCCATGCCAAGGTTTTCTTTGTTTTTTGTTTTTGTTTTTACTTTTAAATTATTTTTTGTTTTCTGGGGGGAGGTTGCAAGGACAGAGGGCAGGAGTGAGGGGACAGGGAGATGAGTGGGATTGGAATGCAAAATGTGAAATCCACAAAGAATCAATTAAAAAAATACCATTTGTTAAAAAATAAGTATATATATATATTATATGTATATAATATAATTATAATAACACAGAATAACAGTAATATAATAATGTATATATGTATATAATATATATTATATATGTATACTAAAATATTATTTTCAATGTAAATAATGAAAAGCCTAGAATTATCTATTATACGTGAACTTGTCTCTGATGAATACTTAAATACAAACACTCACAAACACACATATAGTCATGATCTTAACTCATTTATTTAACAAACACTAAGTATTTCCTATGTGTCAGGACATTCAAAACCCGAGAGTATAGCAATGGATTGAAAGCTGTAGAAGAAACATAAATAAATGAACAAACAAATAAACAAATGAGTTTGGGGAAAAGTATGTTATGTGCATAGAGAATAGTGGAAATCAACATGGGCTGAGATTCTATTTTAAGTGACAGATATCAACATATTAAAATATCTGTGGTTATCTCTGGATAATGGCAATTGCTTTCCTTATTGTATGCAGTAGTCTCCCATTATCCGTGAGGAGTGTTTTCCACCATTCCCAGTGATGCCTAAAACATGAAAGAACATTAATCTTACATAAACAGTGCTTTTTTTCATCCGTAGTTATCTTAGGATAAGGTTTAATTTCTAAGCCAATCATAGTAAAATAATAACAATACTTCTAGTTGTATTATGATAAAGGCTGTGTGAATATAGTCTTTCTGACTCTCAAAATACTGCATGCACACGCCTTTCTTGTGATGATGTGTGGTGATGTAACACCCACAGGAGATGTGGGGTGATGCTGAGGTGGTGATGAAGCTGGTACTGGAATATGACGTCAGGAGATGTGGGGTGATGCTGAGGTGGTGATGAAGCTGGTACTGGAATATGACATCATGCTGCTGTGTCAGGCTCCCTTAAACACAAGCACTGTTCCACAGTGCCAATTCGTCTAATAGTGGATACAAGAACTAAGTAACTTCTATCCAGGCGGGTAACAGATACAGATTGGATACACTGGCTACCCTTTGAGAAAAGTCAGAAACTAGCTGAAATCTTCTCATTTTAAAACACTGTTTAAATTAGCTGAGACAAAATTCCTGAGCTAACCAACCTAAAAGAAGAGTGTGTTGCTTCTGGCTCACAGCTTGAGGGCTTTCGGTCCATGCTTGTTTGGCTCTGCAGTTCTTGGAGCTGGGTGAAGCAGAACATCATGGTAGTGTGCAGGCAGCAAAACTACTGTGGTAACCAAGGAGCTGAGAAAGAAAGGAAGAAGGCCTGCTCCCAATATCTCCTTCAAGACACACGCCTAGTGACAGAAATTTCCTCCACTGGACCCCATTTCCTAAACATTCTCCTGCCACCCTCACGCCATAGTGTTACAGGCTAGTCACCTAGACAGTGGCATATAGGCTCCTGGGTGGCATTTAAGGTGTTAGACGTTTTTAAAGTGGCAAATACCCAAGAGAAACAAAGGGGAGAATGGTTTATTTGGGTTCAGTGTTCAAGGCTTCAGTACTTGGTTGTCTTATTCCATTGCTATGGCTGTGGTGAGGTAGAGCATCATCCTAGCAGGCCGCGTGATGAACGCTGCTGCTCACCTCAGGGTGGCTGGTGGTAAACTCTAGGGACCTCTTTCCTCCAGTCAGGTCCGGCTTCCCAATGTTTTCATCACCTCCCAACCATGGCATCGAGTTACAAATTCTCCAGCCCATTCATGAAGCCAGATCCCTTGCAACACAATTCCTTTGTTGCAAAGCCTACCTTTGAGCCTTGCTTGCACTGGGGTCCTAGCCTTCAGCCACACAAGCCTTTGGGGCGGGGGCATTTTAGATCCAAACTATAATACGAGAGAAACTTTAACAGTCTTCGAACCAAACAATATGCGTTATGTGTGACAGGTTTCCAGTCTGCAGCCTGTAGCTTGTAGCTGGTCAGAGCATTAAGCCTCCTCTTCATTGTTGCTAGAGGATCACCCACCCTTCTTTAGCTCAAGATCAACTGTGTACATGGAAGGCAGCCTCCAGGGGCTGAGATTTTCGCACGGTGTATCCGTCACCCCCTCCCTGCCAGTGATCGTGTGGCTTTCTAATTCAGAGCTCTAGTTCCGTCAGGCAGATCAATGGAAGCTGCCCTTTCGCCTCCCCCCAATTTTCTGTCAACCAGAGCTGCTCTTTATTCGGATGCAACGAAAATGTCTGTCCCCAGTTGTGTTCAGATCTTGCCTCTATTGGTTGGTCCGGCCAGACTGCCAACATCTTTCTTCCATGGTTCCTGGGGTTCCCAGTCTCCAGCAGCCATATGAGAGCTACATACCCAGGTACACATAATTCTCCGCTCAGCTCAACAGTGGCTTCTTCCTGTCCCACCAACTTCTCAGACAGGGCCAAACAGGTTAAGTTCCAATCCAACATGGAGAGTGAGGTCCTCCACGGAGGCCTGATAGTAGTGAGGACTGTCATTTTTTTGTACCTTCAGCAGGCATCCTCACACACCGACCATGCTTCTTGATTCACATGGTAGCTTGGCAAACTGTAACTGTAGTTTACAGAGATGCTCACAAGCACTTCTAAGGCCAACCAGTCAGCCACTGGGGGAGCCTGGGAACTCCTACTTATGCCAAAGGGGTGGGAATGGAAAAGAAACTGCTCATAGACTTGGACCTCTGGTTTCTCAGCCAGGGGATGTCTATCAGATCCTTCAGATGGTAAACAAGTGAGCTAGCTCTCCTTGTTTCCAAGGAAACTGCCAGTCTCACTGATCTTTGGCTCTTTCATCATCTGCAGTCCACAACGCCAGACCTAAGAGACGTCTTTAAAATATAAACAAATCCAGCTGGCAGGCAGTTTCGCCGACTGGCCCCTAGACTGGGAGCCCTGGAGCTGAAGGAGAAGTGACCAATTGGCTTCCATCTGGTCTGGGCCAGTCTGGGGAAGTCAGGAGGGGCGATCACTAACTAGCCTTGGGTGAGCTGAAGGGAGTACCTAGTCTGGAATGTGGGAGTAATCAACACCTCCCCAGACATTTATCCTGAATGAGCAAGGGTTTGAAATCCCTGAGAAATGTCAAAGAAATGACGCTACAACTTTGTGTCAAGACAATACTGAAGAGGCTTTGGGTTTTTTACTTGGAAGAGAACATAGCTCACATGGGAGCCTTGGGATGTCAGAGCCAAAAGGTTCTTGAGAACGTCATATCACCCGACCCTTTCAACCGGCTGAAAACAGAGGCCAGATGTGGGAAGTGACACACCCATCTGGAACCAACCCCTTCTAAGCTTCCTGTGCAAGAAGGTTCTGCGCATGTGCCTTGGGGTCATGGCTTCGCTTGGCAGACTCTGCTTGCTCATCCCTCCTTTTTAAGTTACCATCCAGCTAGTGAGATCATTACCGACTTCAAAGCTGGCCTGAAATGCCCTTCCAGGCCACGCTCCACCGCCTTGCTGTAACATCTACCGACGTAGATAGCATTGCTCACTATTAAAACGTGCAGCACATTTGAACAAAAATGTCATTTAATTCCTTAGAAACTGGCTCTCCTCACTGGAAGTATCTGTTCTTTTCCTGATGAATAAATCCATTCATGAAAGAATACATTCTGTGCTTTTTTTGTTCTGACATTCATCCCAGTTAACTCAGGCGTGGGCAGAGTTCAGAGGAAAGAGCGAGGTTCAGATTCTTAGCTGGGTGGATCTCAAAATCAGGGACTTTGTGGTGATGGCAGAACTAGTTCTCTTTAGATTCAACTCACTGAATGTGGCATTTCTAAATTTGAAACCATGGATAACATAGAAAGCAGGTGCAGGAAAGAATAGTAATAACGCCCCTGCCCTGTGCACATGTGCGTGCGTGCGTGCGTGCGTGCGTGTGTGTGTGTGTGTGTGTGTATTGGAGGTAGACTACAGCTCCTTGTACTCTATCAGCAACTTGCATTTCCAACCTCCCAAATGTACAAATCTCTGTGAATCTCCATAATCTCTTGTAATAATGATGCCCATTTATAGGGTGAGTACAAGATACATACCTTTGTTATTCTCATTTTGTCAATGAGAAAAATAGAAGGCTAATAGCTGGGATTCTAATGCCAACTACTCCACCTGAGTTTGGTTTCTTTTTCCTCCTCTGTATCTTTTTATTGAAAAAATTTTTACACAATATATTTTGATCATGTTTTCCCCTCCTCCAATTCCTCCCAGATCCTCCCCACCTCCCTACTTACCAAACTTCTTGATGTTCTCTCTCTCTCTCTCTCTCTCTCTCTCTCTCTCTCTGTCTTTCACACATACACACACATACACAGAGAGAGAGAGAGAAAGGAAGAAAGAGCAAAAAAAGAAAGAAGCAAAAGACCAATAAGTCAAAAAGTTGTCAAAACAAAGAAAAATAAAACAAAAAGTCCCCAAGAATCCCACTGAGGTTGTTTTGTGTTGGCCCAGCTACTCTCGGGCATGGGGCCTGTGAGACCGGAGCTATCACGGAACCTGGAAGCTGACTGATTTGGCTAGACTGGCTCACCAGCCAGCTGCAGGGATCCTCCTGTTTCTGAGATCACAAATGTGTGTGCCATTGTGCATGGGTTGTGCATGGTTTCTAAGAAGCAAATTCAGGTCTGCATTTGTACAGCAAACACTTTACCAGGTGAGCAATCTCCCCAGCCCTATAGGAACATCTGTAAAAGAAAATGAGTCTTAGTAACGTTACATATAGGATAACCTTTAAATGCACAATTCTTTTCAAAAATCAGACATATTTCTCCATGTGCTTATAAAGTCATTCTCAGAGCAGAGATTTGGAACTAACACATGCCATACGATCTGTTTTGCTTGTTAGGGGACATAGCCCTCTGGCTGGTCATAGAAAGAGAAGCTTCTTGGAGAATCCCAGTGAAGGTACCAAGGGGACTTGGGGTGCAGGGGTTTCCTTTGTACACAGCAAAGCTATCTTGTGAAGAGAGCTAAGACTATTTTACCTTTTCTGTTCATATTTATTGACGTTACTGTTTCACTTTTTGGCCTCTGAAAACTGACTTGGAAAACTAGTACTTCTTCACACAAAGGAGATGAGCCTCGGCATCCATGCCTTATTCATGAAACTACATGACATAAAACTGACGCCCTCAGCCAGGAGCCTTTCTCCAGGAGTGCTGACAGTCAGGTTAGGTCCTTGCCTAGAAGGAGCAGGCAGGAGTAATGATAAAAAGGAAGGCAAAGGGCTCTAATAAAAAGGGCTACTTTGAGAAGATGGAAACTAATCATTTCGTTCAAACAAACGTGAGTTTTCGGTTCAAACAGAGGAGGAATTGGGGATGTGTGTGTGAGAGAAATACAGTCTTACGCAGTCTTGGTCAAACTGTGACCTGATTAGTCATGACTTCAGCTTGATTCTCAAGGAGACCTCTGGAAGTCATTATGGCTTGCTGGGTGGGGACAGTCTGGTTCCTGTGAGATCATCACTCCTACTTGGTGTGACAGATTTTGACATCTGTCTCTGTGGGTCTGCTATTCCTGGAATCCAAGGTGACTACAGGCTCAGGACAATGACTGAAGATTTTCCAGTGTCTTTTAGAGTGTCTGGAACAAGGTACTATGAAAACTTACAGAGGCATAGACGCCTGCCTGTGTGCCTTCAGCTTTAAAGGGATTTGACAGGTCAGATGTGGCCAGGTTCTAACACATGCATCCTTAAAGGAGACAGCTACACACAAGGATGCCTGACTTCCTCCTGCTCTGCAGACCAGGCTGGCCTTGAACTCAGGGATCTGCTTGCTTCCTCCTCTCCAGTGCTGGAACTATAAGCATGCGCCATTCCTCCTCCTTGAGTTACCGTGTGGAGGTACCAGATGAGGAGTCAGAGGGCTTTAGCAGATATGGTTTCTCAGGACCTGTTACAAATATTTCATTATTATATTTGTTGTTAGCTGTATGCTTTTCAGAAATGCCCCTTTCCAGGTTGGATAACTTCCCTCTATTCCTACTTTGATGAGAAGGTTTTTGTAAATGGCTATTGTATTTAGTAAAATACTTTGTACAGTGCACTCACAACATAAATTGTGTACATTTTCTCCTTTATAGCATCGATACAATGAATTGCATTGGTTGATATTCAAATAAATCAACTTTGAATTTTTGTGGCCAATCTTGGTTGACAATGACATATTTGTTTTTAAATGTGTTACCAAATTGTATTAATATTTTGTGTTAGTATTCATGGGGGAGAGATGTTTGATTTTATTTCTTTAGCATCTTTATCAAACTTTGTCATTAAAATGATGGTGGTCTCAAGATTAGCTAGGAAATCTATTTTCTTCTAGTTTTGGGAAGAACTTAAAAATTGTGTTATTTCTTCTGTGTGAGACAGAGCAGAGTAGGCCATTGGTGTGGACAGTAAAAGAATGCAGCAGGGCAGAGAAGAGTGAAGAATTTATGAAGTCACAATACAAGGATCCGCAGGCAGGTTCCCGGGGAGAGGTCTGTGGAGCTGAGAGGAGTGAGGGGTCTTCTCTGCCAGATGAGAGGGCAATTATTTGATCTTCTCTCAAGGAGCATTTATATGGGGCTCATCTACCCCAGAGAGATAGGCAGGTATCACACTCTCTTTAAAGTAGTAAATTTTACAGTTCAAGTTGTTTTTCTGGAAAGAGGCCATGATTCATTAGGGGCTGGATTCCAGACACCTGCTATGTCGTATGAATTACCAGGAGTTAGGCTCCGTGGGCACAAACCTGGTGGCTCAAGTATTGGCCTTTTCCTGGCTAATTTCTTTTTTTAAAAATGTTTGATAGAATTGACGAGTGAAGTTAATATCACCTGAGTGGTTTTTGTTTTGTTCTGGTGATGGAGATGAGCTGATCACAAAGTAAATCAGAACTAGGTAGACACAGGGCTGGAGAAATGGCTTAGTGGGTAAGAGTATTGCTCCTCCAGAGGACCCACGTTCAGTTCCCAGCACTCACCTGGTGGATCACAAACGTCTGTAGCTCTAGTCTTGGGGGATCCAATGCCTTCTTCCGATCTATGTGGGCATCAGGCATGCACATGGTATACATATATACATGCAAGCAAATTATTCATACATATAAAAAGAAAAAATAAATGTATAACAATCTAAAAATGGGTACTTAGCTCAAATTTCCCATTTTTTTAGGCTTTGATGATAAGTTGTGCTTCTCAAGTAGTGTATAGCTTTTACTTGAATTGTTGAAGTTTTATAGAATTAAGTAGAATTGTTGGATTTATATAGACACAGTTACTGAATTATAGAATTTATATCAATAAAACTATTGACAATTAATTTCTTACATTCCTCTTATTGCCAATACAATTTATAGTGGTATTCCCTCTCAATATTGATTCTTTTTTATTACTAGCAATATTGCTATTAGCTAGTAGTGGCTTAGCAGTTTTTTTTTCAATGAACAAATACTGACTTTGTTAAATTCTTCTACAGTTTATTTACTAACTCCCTAATTTCTTCAATAGCTCCTACCTTCAATATATTTAAATATTTTATGAGCCTATATATGAATTTAATGATTTAAAACATTTCCCTTCTTGTTTGTACCACTTTGGATATAGGAATTTATTTTATTGACATTAATACAACCCAAAGAATAACACCCATAGTAAACACTTATTCCACATTCAAAGTCAAGAGATAATACTGCAACGTTTAAGTTTCAAGGCTGGGCAGATGAGGAACACTGACATGTGGGCCTTCCGTATCCCACAGTCACAGAAAACTCTGCTTGTTGGGAGTTTCTGCATTAACTGTCTCGTGCTTTAAAAAGTAGCTTCTCTGACCAAGGCTGCAGTGGCATTTCAACTGTATTTTAATAAATAAGACTTGCCTGAAGATCAGAGAGTAAAACAGCCCTACTGGTCAGCCTTACAGACCAGGCAGTGGCAACACACACCTTTAATCCCAGTGCCACACCAGTTGCCATAGAAACCAGGCGATGCATGCTTTTAATCCCAGCCCTACAGAGGAATATAAAATGGGAGGAGACAGCTCTCAGACACGGTCTCATTCTGAAATTCCTGGAGGCAGGATCACCACTTCAGACTGAGGTAGAGGTATGAGCCAATGGCTGGCTGCTTTGCTTTTCTGACCTTCAGGTTGAAACCCAATTTCTCTCTCTGAGTTTTTATTAATTGTGCTTCACAAGGCAGGGTCGATCTGTGAGTACAAACATACATATTTAAAGGAACAGTGTCAGCCCCCAGGCCCCCAGCAGTGGGCGCCTATGGAGTAGGTCTCAAATCAAACCTAAAAGGGGTTTGTTACCATAACGGTCAGCCTTGGGTCTCAACACACACACACACACACACACACACACACACACACATATGGATATGCACACACCACAAGCACGCGTGCGCACACACACGCACACAATCTTTTCAGACCCTTTTCATATTTCTCGTTTAGGTTGTTTGCTTTCTTAAAATCAAGTTATTTAGATTCTTTGTGTGGTTTTGATAATGGCCTGTGCTAGATCTATCTTTTGCAAATGTGTTCTTCAACCCATAGGTTGTCTCTTTTCTCTGTCAGGTGTAAAAAGTGTATGGGTTTGATGCAATCCCACTAGCAGACACATGAGACTCTCAGCATCACTGAGCACTAGCGAGATTGAAAATTCACAGCACAGTGCGGTATTAACTCTGCTGTCAGGATGGCTATTATCACAAGGGCTTGTAGGAATGTAAGTTTGTACAGCCGTTATAGAAAACAGCTTGGAGTTGTTGTTTGTTACAACATAAGTAAACAGAGAGGACATTGTGTTAAAGGAAGTAACTCAGAAATACAGACCATTCCCACTCTCCTGTGGAAAATAAAACAACCTGTAGAAGCCGACCAAGAGAGACCAACAGACACCATACTCTGGGGTCAGGAAATACAGGGACACATTGTACAGCGTGGAGGAGGCTTCAGTGAGACAGCAGGGGTAAGGTCTTTGTGGTCTATTACAGTGGGCTGGTGACAATGAACAGCAATGTGTTGCTACTTCAGAATTGCTAAGGGATTAGATTTTACCCATCCTTACCATAAAAAATAAATATTTGGGTGAGGAGTATGCTAATTTGTTTAATTTAATTTCCTTTTATTCAGATATGACATAAATCACATTGTATCCCCAGAAGTGTATACGTTGTAATTTATCAGTTAACATGTCTTGAAAAGATAGTGCTGTGGTGGCATTTCATTTGTATTTTAATAAATAAACTTGCCTGAGGATCAGAAAAGTAAAACAGCCACACTGGCCAGCCTTATAGCCAGGCAGTGGTGCCACACACCTTTAATCCCAGTAGCCACACTAGCTTGCCATAGAAACCAGGCGGTAGTGGTGCACGCCCTTAATCCCAGCACCAGAGAGAATTGTAAGATGGGAGGAGACAGCTCTCATTCTGAGATTCCTGGAGGCAGGATCGCCATTTCGGACTGAGGTAGAGGTAAGAGCGAGTGTCTGGCTGTTTTGCTTTTCTGACCTTCAGGTTGAACCCCAATTTCTCTCTCTGAG
>LOJH01010251.1:0-14701 GCA_001685095.1 Ellobius talpinus
ATATTCTTTCTTTATTCTGTATGTTTTGTGTTTGATTATTATATGGTGAGGGGACTTTTTTTTGATACAGTCTATTTGGTGTTCTGTAGGCTTCTTGTACCTTCATAGGGATATCCTTCTTTAGGTTGGGTAAGTTTTTTTTCTATGGTTTTGTTGAATATATTTTCTGTGCTTTTGAGCTGGAGTTCTTCTCCTTCTTCTATACCTATTATTCTTAGGTTTGGTCTTTTCATGGTGTCCCAGATTTCCTGGATGTTTTGTGTTAAGAATTTGTTTGATTTAATGTTTTCTTTGACCAATGAGTCTATTTCTTCTATAGTATCTTCATTACCTGAGATTCATTCTTTATCACTTGTATTCTGTTAGTTATACTTGTCTCTGCAGTTCCTGTTCATTTACCCAGATTTGTTCTTTCCAGAATTCCCTCGGTTTGTGTTTTCTTTATTACTTTGAACTATTTGCTTCCCCTGTTTGATTGCTTTTTCTTCGGTTTCTTTGAGGGATTTATTAATTTCTTCCAATTTCTTGTTTGTCTTTTCCTCCATTTCTTTAAGGGAGTTTTTCATTTCTTCATTAAAGGTCTTCATCATTTTCAAAAAGTTACGTTTAAAGTTGTTTGCTTCTGCTCCTTCTGAGTTAGGATGATCAAGTCTTCCTGTTTTGTGACTACTGGGTTCTGGTGTTACCATGTTGTTTTTTAGGCTGTTGGAGGAATTCGTGCATTGGCACCTACCCATCTCGTCCTTCAAATGAGGCCGGCAGTGTCTTTGTGTCTTGGTCCAATCCTTATGGTGGCTGTCTGAGTGTTTGGGAATTTTTCTTGGTCTGCTTTGTACTGTCAATGTCTGTCTCAGAATGCCTCTGAGGTCTCCATAAGCCTGCTCTCTTGGTCTTCTCTCCTGGTTCGCTCTCTTGGTCCCCTCAGTATTGTAGCAAGCTCTCAGCTCTTAGGCAGGGTGTGGCTAGTAGCTTGGAGGGTCCACTGGATGTGGTTGGGTTTTGGGGGAGTCTACCTGCAGGAAACTCCCTGCTGACTGGCTAGAAAAGCCAAGGCGTTGGGGGAGGGCCTGGGGTTTTGTCAGGACCACTGGGGAGGTCCTAGAGAGTGGGGTGTCCCGCCACATAGCTGTTCGCTCACCTCTTAAGTCCCCTCAGTATTCCACATTTTTTTTTAGATTTCAGAGATATCATCAACATAACATCCTCAGTGAATGAATTTGATTGTATAAAACATTGTTTAAGCCAAAGGAGAAAGCCCTGTCTGTCATCATTCCAGCTGTGTTCAAATCAGGCTTAGCATAGGAATCATGATCACCTTTCTTCTGAGTCCAAATCAGACACAAGATTCATGACCAAATGTCTGTGCTTCTTCACAGGGCAGAGCTCTAACAGGGTTGATGATGGCTGAGGAGTCTGAGGGGCCTGAGGGGTTGAAGAGGGGTGGTCTTTCTTCCTGGGTTTCTGGAGACCCTTGCTATAGGAGCTACTACTCCTAAATGGCCGTGACCCCAAATGAGTCGTGGGGGACATGAGGAGCTTGGGTTTCCTAAAGGTGACCGCAGTGAAACAGGTTTAACCTCAGAAACATCTAGATCAAATTGGGGCGAGGGCACCTACCTGGGAAGCAAGGGATGTCCATCTGCCCAATGTAGGTCACTCCCTCTCAATTGCTATGTAGCCTCTACCTGCGGAGTCTGTCATGGGGTGGGAGTTTCTGTCATCTGGTGAACATACTTTGTCACCCTCATGTGAACATGGAGATTCCACAAGGTAGAGACACTGGCTTGGTGTGACCGAGCTCTGTCCAGCTCTTGGTCTTGTCTATGTCCATGTATGCCAGCCGTGGGTGGGAACAATGCATCTCCAGAAGGACCTGCTTCTCACCAATGTTGTTCTCTTCCACCATCAGTCGTGGGTGGCTGGGGGACGGAAGAGCTTTACATTATCGCAGGCACCTAGGAAGAGGTCCATCTAGTTCAGTGGTTCTTAGCCTTCCTAATGCTGTGACCCTTTAATACAGTTCTTCATGTTGTGGTGACCCCGACCATAAAATTATTGTTGTTGCTACTTCATAACTATAATTTTGCTACTGTTGTGAACTGCAATGTAAATATCTGTGCTTTCCAATGGTTTGGGCGGTTGTAGCCCACAGACTGAGAACCACTCATAGCGGGTCCTACAGGAAGGGTCTTCAAAACCCCAGGTGGAAACTAGTTTACTTCCCAGTTTTCAAACTTGCAAGAAACCAGTGACTACCTCGATCTCGTGGATGGCTTGCTAGTAGTGGTCTTTCCCCCAATTCCTCCCATTCCTCTGGGGGACCACTTCTACTCTTTGTCATTGTGGTCCCTTATAGGATCTGATATCCCTGACTCTCTTTCCTTCCCACAGTCTTTCACCTATCCCACAAGGTCACCAGTATCGTCCCTGAGAGTGCTCTGCTCATCGTTCTGGGCCTGGTGCTGGGCGGCATCGTTTGGGCAGCTGACCACATTGCGTCCTTCACGCTCACACCCACACTCTTCTTCTTCTACCTGCTGCCCCCCATCGTATTGGATGCTGGGTATTTCATGCCCAATCGACTCTTCTTTGGTAACCTGGGCACCATTCTGCTATATGCTGTTATTGGCACTATATGGAATGCAGCCACCACAGGACTGTCCCTCTATGGTGTTTACCTCAGTGGCATAATGGGTAAGTCTATATATTGCCCACTTGGTAAGTCCAAGTCACTCTGTTGAGCCAAGGTAAGGGTCCAGATCACAGTCGTAGAAGGGATGGGGCTAAGGATGATGGGCAGTATCTCTGGGGACTACTTAAGTAAATAGCCTGGTATTTGAAAGAAGGTTCAGTCTATAATATGCTTCTTTGGGACATCTGCAAACTGAGGCTGTTTTGTTATGTTCAGCACAGATTTGTGACCACACGGAGCAGCAGGATGGGTAGGTGTTTATAGGCAGCTGTTCTTACTCCTGTCATAGTTGGCAGTGTGGTGTGAACCAGCTGTTCAACCCCCACGGAAGAAGGAGATGAGAAAATGGATAGCTCCTAGCCTGAGTGAATTACAGAGTTGAGCACCCCAAAGTCTTGAGTGGTTTGTGCTGTTTCTGCTCAAATCTGCTAGCAATTATTTCACTTAGCCTTGGTTACCTCCCAGGAACATTCCACCCTCTGTGCTGAATCTTTGTCTAGTTGAGAGACAGCAGGTGATTCCTGAGCAGGTGTGAGTAGGTGTTCACAGGAGGACTCAGAGTCAGGACTTTCCCTTTGGCACATTCAGTGAGTGAATGAGGCCCTTGAAATCCTAGAGACCAAGGAGAAGCAGGGACCAGTAAACCCAGGAACTATCAATTGCTTGGGATCTTATCATTTTAGGGAGTTCCCTTGAGTTCCTGCGTCACTAGAGGCCCCAATAGTAAGGACTTGCCTGGCTTATAAAACTATAGGCATCCTGCTCTGGAGGGGGTACTACTGGTCACACTGGTGATACCATAAGGTGATGAGACACATCTAGGATGGCTGGCTGCCTCTGCCCTGGAGAGATGTCTTGGGATATGGAGCGGGGACTTCTGGAATCTAATACCCATAACCCTTCAAGGGTCATGCTGGCCCTCACTCAAGTCTTGTCACCCATAAGATCCCAGAATGTGATTTTCCTGGAGCTGTTTTTAGGGTGCATAGAGAAGCCTCTAACAGACTGACTTATGGTGTAAGCACAGGCCTTTAAATAATTGAGCCTTGGCAAATACGCTTACACCAGAAATTGCATGGTCACCAAAATCTAGAGCATTTTACTCTCCCAGGACATCCAGGCCCATCTTTCTAGCAGGCTATATCCATGAAGAATTGTTATACCACAGTGTCTTTTAATAACTAGCATTGTTGTACATCACTGCCTACAGACTCCCCCATGAAAGACAAATGATGTTGGCCTGTGTTCCACCTTTGGGAACTAGCTGGTCAAGGCTGACCAAGAAAGATTGTACTGATTCTATGAGCTCCCTTTCCTCTGTGACTTTGGCTGATGGTATACCCAGATTTGCCTAGGCAGTGGTCAGTCTCTGTAGTCCGTAGCTCAAGGTTGGGGCTCACTCATCCTTATTGGGAGAGTCAACTTAGGCTAGCTGTCTTGCAGCTTATCAGTTCCAGGCACAAGGCAAATATGGGTGCACTGTTCAGGCAGGAGGGCCAGTCCTGATTTAGTGAACTGTACATCTGCTGGGATCCAGCTTGTTTTTGGAATGTACTCTGTTTCTGTCAAGATTCTATAACAAGAGTCTGGCCCTGCTAGGGTAGCCTTGAAACTAGTTTGCTCTGGAAAGCTGGGCAGGGCATATATGGTGTAGCAGTCAAGTGTGTGGTCCATTTCTAAATGGAAACTCCAGAAGGCTCTGCTCCTTGTTAGAAGCAGCAGAATTTAGTAGTCACAGACATATGGGATTCAAGTCACTACAGAGAGCACTCTGTCCTGTGCCCTCTACTATTTCTGCCCCAGCTTAAAGAGAGTGAAGCATTAAAATGGGAACTGTGTAGCCTTACACATTCTTGGGATGTCTGGCTGCAAGCTCCAGTCTCAGATTCTCTTTGTCACTGGGTAGCCCTGGGAAGAGTTGTGTCTACCCTTTTTTCCCGATGCCTCTGATCTCCTAGAGATCTAGTAGAGTGATCCAGGTGGCTAGCCCTTGTATCATGGTCCACATCTGTTGCAGGTGACCTGAAGATTGGACTCCTGGATTTCCTGCTTTTTGGGAGCCTCATTGCTGCTGTGGACCCTGTGGCTGTGCTGGCTGTGTTTGAGGAAGTCCACGTCAATGAAGTTCTTTTCATCATTGTTTTCGGAGAGTCACTGCTGAATGATGCAGTGACTGTGGTGAGTGATGGTGGGGTCCCTGAGGAAGCTACCTACAGAACATTTCACTTGCTTGGAAGTTCTAGGATACCTTGACAAGTGGGCAGTACCAATATGCCTCAGATAGATAAGCTAGAAAGAGGGATACTATTTACACATGGTCTTTGTTTACAGCCATGCTTGCAACCTAGGATGTCCAACACCCTGTAGGGTGTGTCCTTCATCTGTCCCTGCTCACTGGTGCAGCAGCCTTGGGGTATTAATTGGAGGGACAGGCTCTGACCTTCTTCTGATTCCCTAACTCAGCTTCATCCAATTTATCTCTTTCACAATCTCAGGCCCACCCATTCCATGCCTTTGGAGGTAATTCTGCCCTGTTGAAATCTCTATATTTATATCCCCTAGAGGACTATAACTTTGGACCCACACTTGCTACTACACACTAGTTCCTGAGAAATAGACAAACAAAGAACAAAGTCTTACAGGAATTGCATTCATCTGCTGGGCTCACCAATAACAAAATGCCACAGAAGCTGGGGCTTAAACAGTGAGGATTTATTGTTTTAATGCTCAAGACTGGAGGCTGAGAACCAAGCATGGCAGTTGGCTCTGGAGGTCTCTTTCCCTGGCCTGCAGATGCCATCTTCTCCTGTCCTCACATGGTCATCTACTGTGTGTCTGTGTCCTGCACTCTTCTTATGCAACGAGATCTACTCTGTCGCTCTTATTTAACCTTAGCTGCTTCTTTGAAGACTTCCTATCAAACAGCTGCATTCTGAGGTATTGTGGTCAGGATACAACATTAAGTGGAAGAAACACATTAAGCTCCTTCAGTCAAGAATCCCCTGATAGCATATCTGGGATTTCCTAGACCCATGCAGTGGAGAAAGCATAAGGTCTCCACGAGGAAGAGGTTGTGTTCACCCTGGCAACAAGAAGCAGGTTCATGAAACATAAACATTGCTGCTGTTTCAGTGCAGTGCTATGGAAATTTCAAAACCTGTCCCCAGATGGACTACAGGTCTGTGGGAGGGGGTGAGGGGTTAACTGGTAAGAATGGGCCCGAACACTTAGCTGATACCAGAGGAAGTGTGTCTGGTTTCTTCTACCTTCTGAAATTGCCTGTGGTACCTAAGAAATTTCCCATGTCTTATGCTCTGAAGGGTGCACTGTAACAGATTTCTGTATGTGCAGGAGGCTCTAATGGCCCATTTGAGACCTAGTCTGAAACTCAGAAAATAGCCTTCAGTCTTCCTGAGCCACAGTGGCCCCGAAGCCTCCTGTGGACTAAGGGTTACCTCCTGCCCTCATGGTTCATGCTCTTTCAGTGTTCCTTGAGTATGTCTGTAAGATCACAGAATAAGAGTCAGAGATTGGGCCTATTTCCTTGGATCTGGGACACCCTCTCACCTGCACATCCTACTTTCTGGTCCTGTGATCTTTTCCTGTTGACCATTGTCACTTTGTGCTGGCTTTAAAAGTGTTTTTAGTTGTTTCAGGTGTCAACTCTGGGGCCCAGATCCAGAAAAGAGGGGGCACTAAACAGGGAGGGATCAGTGTGGATGCAGGGCTGATTAGATATGTTCCTGTCTTCTGTACCCTTAGGTCTTGTACAATGTTTTTGAGTCTTTTGTGATGCTGGGTGGTGACAAGGTGACTGGCGTGGAATGTGTGAAAGGCATAGGTATGTATCGGGAGGGTTCCTGCCTGGCCTGTTTAAGATATAGTGGTCAAAGAATACAGAGGCTTGTCTCCTCTTTAGAACAGAATCCCTGGGGCTTCTGCTATCCTGGTGTCTCCTTACCAGCCTGGGTTCCTTTCCCAGAACACCACATAAACACTATTGGATGAAGGTCTTGGGGTGTGTTCTTCAGAGAAAGGATACGGACAGTCAACCCCAGGTTTCCCTAAGCAAGGACAGATAGACAGTGTATAAGGACACAGGGTTCAGATCTTGCTACTGACCCAAGGCTGTAGAGATGTCAAGGCAATGCTCCCTACCATGGGGTCCCATCTCCTTTGTACATGGTCTCTGTCCTCTGCCTCCTGTAGTAAAATTGAAGACAAGACACTCTCCATAGAGAGCAAAGTTGCCTCACTTACTAAACTTGCAGCATTGCTGTGAGCAGTTGTCAGGAGCCCTCCATAAGTAATGACTGGCCAACCTGGTCAGTTTCACTCACAGTACCAACCACAAAGGACAATTCATTCCTTTTTCTCACAGTGTCCTTCTTCGTGGTGAGTCTAGGGGGGACTCTGGTGGGTGTTATCTTCGCCTTCCTGCTGTCCTTGGTGACTCGCTTCACCAAGCATGTGCGTATCATCGAGCCTGGCTTCGTCTTTGTCATTTCCTACCTGTCCTATCTGACCTCCGAGATGCTGTCCTTGTCAGCCATCCTGGCGTAAGTCTCCCTCAAGGAATAACCTTCTGCTGTTGGCTGGGTTGGGTAGGTGGCTTTCTAGCTGGTATATGCCAGAGATCCCCTGCACTCAAACATCCTGGCAGAAGGTGCCACTGTGAACAAAGGGTATATTGGGCTCTTTGCCATCATCCTGGTGAAGGGGCTATGGGAGTGAGTCTGGCCTCTGCCTACTGTCTCTTCTTTGGAGCATGAATTTCAAGCCCACTGTGTAGCTTCCACCTCCATGGCTTTCATAGTTGGGTAAAAATTTATTGTCAGGGGCAAAGAAGTCAATCTAATTTTTTTTTTGAGACAGGATTTCTTTGTGTAGCCTTGGCTGTCCTGGAACTAGCTTTATAGACCAGTCTGGCCTTAAACTCACAGAGATCTGCCTGCCTTTGCCTCCCAAGTTCTAGGATTAAAGGCATGTGACACCACTGTTTGGCTCAATTTTTTTAAATAAGAGGTTGATAAATCCTCAGAATTGTCCTTGGCTAGACACATGCCTACTGAGAGGGCAGGGTAGGTGTGTGTGGTGGCTTGTGATTCAAGAATGGTCTGACCAGAAACCCTATTAAGAGTCTTTGTTGTCATGTAGCCTCACACTTAGGCAGGAACTTTGTGACACCAAAGTTGGCCCCAAGCTTCTCCAAAGGCTAGTATGACAATCAGCTACCAACAGGCCCACAGGCTTGAAGGCTGTTTCTTCATTGAAACCCCACATCTAGTCTTAGAGCATGGGAGCAGCCGAGCAGACCCAGTTCAGGGCATATTTCCTCAGGAAGAGTAGTGTTCACACAACACAGGACTGTCCACTTTAGATTACATCTGCAGAGGCCTGTAATGCCAACAAAGGAAGTAGGGACGGCAAGAGCTGGGCCTGGAGACATCTGGTCTGAGGCATCAGCCTGCCTGAATAGAGGCAGGGAAACCTCACACTGCCCCTTCTCCAGCATCACCTTTTGTGGAATCTGCTGTCAGAAGTACGTGAAAGCCAATATCTCAGAGCAGTCGGCCACCACTGTGCGCTACACCATGAAGATGCTGGCCAGTGGAGCAGAGACCATTATCTTCATGTTCCTGGGCATCTCAGCTGTGGACCCACTCATTTGGACATGGAACACAGCTTTTGTGCTGCTGACGCTGGTCTTCATTTCTGTATACCGAGCCATTGGTGAGTGTTAGGGGCACTCATGGTAGTGTCTAGGCTCCCTTAGTTTAGAGTACAGATTTGAGGGCCCCATGGCAGCTCAGTAATAAATCCAACCATTGATCTCTATAAAAGCCAGTATTTCTCAAGGTGCAGCATGGGGACCAATGAGGTACCAAGGGATAGGATCAAGGAACTGGAAAAGTTGCCTCTTCCTACAGAGGTCCTAGCCAGTAGTGCACAGTCAGGGTCAAAAGGCTTTAGGGAGCCCTGAGGTGAGGCCTTGGGGAAAGCAGCCATGGAGCTGAGTGACCTCTCGCTACAGGTGTTGTTCTGCAGACCTGGATCCTGAATCGTTACCGCATGGTGCAGCTAGAGACCATTGACCAGGTGGTCATGTCCTATGGTGGCCTGCGTGGGGCAGTGGCCTATGCCTTGGTGGTACTTCTGGATGAGAAAAAAGTCAAGGAGAAAAAGCTGTTTGTTAGCACCACTCTCATTGTGGTCTTCTTCACAGTCATCTTTCAGGTGTGACTCCTATTGCCCAGGGTACTGCCTCAGGGTGTCCAAACCTACCTAAGAGAAACTGGCCCTATCTTAACCCTGCAGGTTGATTGTTTCCAGATTTTACACTTTAATTGGTTTTGGTAATTTTAGTAATTAGGAGCATTTTGTAGGTTTTCATGTGGCCTCACAGGGGACTTAGCATAATTTGTCCTAAAAGTGTTACTTCCTGGCCAGGACTTAGGAGAACAGACCTAGTTACTTCCTGATTGCTGACTGGTCACACCATAATTGGCACCTACTACACCTTTGCATCTGGCTGGTCAAAGTGACAGCTGGAGGTTCTGAGGTCTATATGGACATCCACAGCACAGGGGCTTCGGGGCATCTTTTTATAGAGCAGTGCCAATGGGTTCCTGGGTTCCTGGATTGCCTACAGTGGGAAAAGAGATTGAGTCTGTCTGGCTTGTGCTTAGAGGGCCCTGGGGGCGGGGGCAGTGTGGGGATCCTGCCTGGCTCCATTAGCAAGGTTGTCTTTCAGGGCCTGACCATTAAGCCCCTGGTGCAGTGGCTGAAGGTGAAGAGGAGCGAGCAGCATGAGCCGAAGCTCAATGAGAAGCTCCATGGCCGGGTAAGGAGAGGGTGGGAATGTACAGCCTGGGTAGGCGCAGTCCGGGGGTAGGCTGAGGGTGAGGATGGACGGCCAATTAAGTTTCTTTCCTCTGAAAGGCTTTTGACCACATCCTCTCAGCCATTGAGGACATCTCAGGACAAATTGGACACAATTATCTCAGAGATAAGTAAGTAGCTTAAGCTGTAACATTCCTTCTTCTACCAGTGACCACTCGAACCTGTGGGTCCTACAGACAGGGCCACTGAAACACTGGAAGCCATATCAGTTGTGCTACCATAATTTAAGACCCACAAGACACAATTTCTGGAGGACCTCTCCATTCAAAAAGCCAGAGACAAACTGAGTTGTAGGCTGGTCCTGAAGTATATATGTTGGGGACAAGAATGAACGGAGGACAGACAACCCACGGACATCTTGTCAGGTGAAGGGCTTAAATGTGAACTAGACTCCTGGGTGCGAGCAGGTAAAAAACAAAGTTAATATTAACTGAGAGAACAGAGCAACCACCAATCCAGGGACCTGAATCTTATTCCTGATGATCGTCCCAGTCATAGAGACACCCTTTAACTGACCAGTTAATGATAAACTTAAATAATGTAGGAATTAAAAACCAGGAAAATAAATCACTTCCCTATTTCATTAATAGAGGAAAGGTGTGTTCATCTATATCTAAAATGATCTTGTTCATGAAACAGAAATCATTTATATTTTATAACATAAAGTGGTACTTAGAAGTATATGACAAAGCATTTAATTCACACTTGTTAATACCTGTTTTGAGATAATTACCTAGAGTCCATGTGAGGTTGCAGAGTTAACTTTAATATTGCACCCTAGACAGTGATGTATCAAGAATTGGAACTAGGTGTCTTAATCTTAGTCCTGTCCCCACAGCACCTGGGAGGTCAGGTGGTCACTTGAAAATGGCATACGGTTCCACTGCCAGCCACTGTCAGTGGGAGAAAGCAAAGGGTGAGACCAGAGGTGGCCTGACACCCTTTCACTTTAAAACTCACTTTCAGGTTGTTACAATAAATAAAAACTAGGAGAAAAAAAGACTGATCCTATATTGTGCCTAGCTCTGGAAGACATTTACCTGTTCTAACCTTGCTCTTGTTCCTGTGAAGCAGGCAGCCCCAGACTCACAGTGCTGATGTGATATTTGTCCCCTAGGTGGTCCAATTTTGATAGGAAGTTCCTCAGCAAAGTCCTCATGAGAAGATCGGCTCAAAAATCTCGAGATCGGATTCTGAATGTTTTCCATGAACTGAATTTGAAGGATGCCATTAGCTACGTGGCTGAGGTACATGAATATCCTATGTGTCCCTTTGCTAAAGTTGAGGGCTAAAGTAAGACAATACATGTGGTCTAGGGCACGGGCAGAGGGCAGTGGTGAGTGACCCTTGCACTCTATGTCTGGATGGCTCACTGCAAAAGCTCATGTGAGGCCTGGAGTTGTACTCTGGGAATAGGGCATATCAGAGTTCCCTGTCACTCAGGAATCAGAGGCATAGGCACAGCACAGTGACTGTCCAGATACTGTGGTTCTGGTAGAATTGAGCATGGTAACCATGGTTGAGGAGTCTGAATGCCTGTATTTTCCCTGAAGAGAAGGGAAAAGGTTGGGAAATAGACTATGGGCCCAGGTCTTCTACCTATTCACACATATATGTTGTACTCAGCAACAAGTTGGTAGATACTTCCTACTGGCTGACAACCTTAAGGAGCAAGCAGCCTTACATGAGCATACACAAATGCATACATATGGCTTATACATGCACACCCAAATATACAGGAATGCTCACATATACATGTATGAACATATACATACCCAGGTACATGTGCCCTCATACATACATACATGTTTACTTATGAACACATGTGTATGCATATATATAACACAGACACACACGTACACATTCATATTAACTGCTCCAATGACACACATGTGACTATCTTGTGGCTAGTGCATTCTTGACCCACCCATCCCTATCTGGGCCCCTTAGCATCCTTTATATAGAGACATAGGTCCAACCAGGCACCATATGACCTCATGGCTGTTGCCACTCAAGTAATATTGTGGTGTTCAATCTGAGATGCCTCCTCTCTTAGGCAGAACTTGCAAAGAATTCCAACCTTTATGACACTGGGTGCCCCTGGCACCACGTCATGGATGGAGGATAAGAATGAAAGGGTGGGGTGAGGTCTCTGGCAGCATTCACTCGTCACTTTCTCTGTCTCTGAGAGGCTCTTTAGTTCTGACTTCACACTGGTCAGGACCCTAAGCCTCACTCCTGTTCCCTACTGCACCAGCCAGAATGTCTTGAGCTTTGTGACATTATTCTCATACTGTTGGGAGAGATGGCTCCAAGTCCTACATGGTTGCTTTGTCTACATCTTCCCTTCCCCACCCCTTGACTCTTGTCTCCCACCCTTGACCAGGAACCCCACCACCATTTCAGCTCTGTCTCTGCCCTAAGGGTCACCTGACTTCTTTCCTGATATTCCCTTGAGATGGGGAGTGCCTGGTATCAATGATGATATGGGAGAGACCACTGCCCACACCTGAGGAGGATGAGTTACAAAAAAAAAGAAAGAAAAAGAATAAAAACAACAATGGGTTTGGAATAAAACGACCAAAAAGCCTCAGCCCATATCAGTGATATGCCAAATACCTTGGAGTAGGCAGTCCAAGCCAAGTTCCAAGGATAGCCACACAATCCCACCCTCTTTGAAGGGCTCCCAAGAGAGAACCTCACAAACTGTAAAATACAACGATGTGTTGACATGATTAAGGGAGGAACACACCTGATAGGCCATCACCCTTCTAACCCTGGCACAAGCTGTCCCCCAGGGATCTACCTGAGGCCATAGTTTACTGTTGTCTGTGATCCGCAGAAGCCTCTCACTTTGCTGATTCCGCCCCTAGCTAGGAAACAGCTTCTCTATCCTCCAGTAATTCTGCTTGCTGTACAGCTCTGTTCTGTGTGGTTTTGATTTGCATCCAAACTAAGCCCTGTGGGTTGGTGGCTTTGGTGGGGACAAAAACTATCTCTTGCCAATCTTCAAGTGGGGGTAGTATATCCTAGACTTGCCAGTGTCCTTTAAGAGATTCTGTTCCTACCTACTATTTTGTCTGCTCCTCTCAAGTGATGCTTTGATGGCCTCTACAAGGATCTAATCCCAGCTCCTACTCTGTATCTTGACCCTTGCTGAGCTGTGAGGATGGACAGGGTCCACCTCTGGGCTCCATCTCTACCTCCCAGAGCTGACAGGCTCTTGAGCTTGTTCTCAGGATCTTTTGACTTCTATGTGGCAGGTGATGCTTAAGGGTCATCCCTGAATACTAAGGAGTCTATGTTCTCCTTATAGGGAGAGCGCCGTGGGTCCCTGGCCTTCATCCGCTCCCCGAGTATGGACAATATGGTCAATGTGGACTTCAGCACACCCCGCCCATCTACTGTGGAGGCATCTGTCTCCTATCTCTTGTATGTGACCAATTCAAAAACTTCTCTGGGAAAGGGTACTCTTTAAAAGCGCCTCTCTCCTGACTCTTAAGCCTGCTAGCTCCTTCTGCAGGTCCTAAGGCAACTGAGTCAGGAGAGTGTGAGTGGACCAGAGTAGGAGAAGGATACAGAAAGATGCCTGCATCCCCATCTGTGGGAGTACACCTTTACTCAGCAGTCAGCTGGACTGTGTGGTGGACTTATATTGGGATGAGGGCAGGAAGGGATAGCAGCAGATGCCTGACCTGGTCCAGCATTTCATACCCTCTGACTGTGGGCAGCTGGTGGCCAGTTGTTATGATGGTGGCTGTTCTAGATTTCCAGTGCTTAGGAGAGACTGTGGGCCTCAGCACTCATAGTTGGGCTGTGGAAGGGGACTGGTGGCAATGGAGTTCATTCAACCTTATACAGAAGTGTAGACTGCATCTTGGGAGACCATCTGAGAGTATGGGAAGGGACTACCAGGTATCTAGGCAGGGCAGGAGACCTCTGTGTAGCTATCCTCCTAGCTCAATGTTGGTCCATGCAGGAGGGAGAATGTCAGCACTGTATGCCTGGATATGCAGTCCTTGGAGCAGAGGCGGAGGAGCATCCGTGACACTGAGGACATGGTCACTCACCATACACTGCAGCAGTACCTGTACAAGCCTCGACAGGAGGTGGGTACCAGGGGATGAGACACCCAGAACCCTCCTATCCCCTAGAGTAAGCCTTTGTCATCCCTTCATGTGCTGTGTCTGGTGGAACCTAACCACACACCTACAGGTATGTCTGCCTCCTTCTCAGACAAGGGGTCTTCAGGGCTGAGCTGGAGGCTTTGTGACTCCACCTGGGCCATACAGGCCCAACTGACTGTCCCTTGCTCCCACAGTACAAGCATCTCTATAGCCGGCATAAGCTAACACCCAACGAGGACGAAAAACAGGACAAGGAAATCTTTCACAGAACCATGAGGAAGCGCATGGAGTCCTTTAAGTCAGCCAAGCTTGGCATCAACCAGAACAAGAAGGCAGCCAAGCTGTACAAGAGGGAGCGTGCACAGAAGCGGGTGAGGAAAGGTGGGGTCAGTGGTTATTGGGGGGGCTTCTAAATACTTGGAAGGGTCAGGGAACCCTGTGGTTCTGCTGCCAGGCAGAGGCCCTTGGGGTCTTGGACAGAAGATGAAATGTCAGCAAGTTGGGGAACTGGGTGTTTGTACATTTGTAAGAGCTCATACTTGTCCACAGAGGAATAGCAGCATTCCTAATGGGAAGCTGCCTACGGAGAACCTGGCACACAACTTCATCATCAAGGAGAAAGGTAAGACCTGCTTCTCTGCATGTGCTTGATTCAGAAGGGACTCCTGTCATTACTGGTGGCTGTACCCAGGGATTCTGACCCTGGGCCTCCACGCATTCCTTGTTTTGGGGGGGTGGTGCCACTAGGCCATTAATTAGTTCTCTTCTCTGACCCTCCTGTTGCTGTACCATAGAGAAGCACTCCTCCATAGGATGGAGAGACAGCTTAGTGGTTAAGAGTGGTTGCTGCTCTTCCAGAGGACCCAAGTTCAGTTTCTAGCACCCATATAAGGCAGCTTAAGCAACCTGTTACTCCAACTCCAGGGAATCTAATGTCTTCTTCTGGCCACCATGGGCACTGAACACACACACACACACA
>LOJH01010252.1:1680-22424 GCA_001685095.1 Ellobius talpinus
TCCCTAGCCCCGGATGTAATGTGACCAGCTGACTAAAGATCCTGCTACCATGACTTCCTCACTATGACGACTGTACCCTTGAACTTCAAGTCAAAATAAATACTTCCGCCTTCTTCAGATTGCTTTGATAAGTGTTTCCTAGCGGCAAGAAGAAAGGCACCTAATACGAAAGTCAGCACAGTGATAGGGACCTGTCCAGGACGTCAATTCTTGCCATTTATGACAGAATTAGCAAAATTAGGGGTTTATTGTTTTATTTGTTTTTAATAGCATATTTGAATGTTAGTATTAGATTCAAAAATGTGTCCTTGCAGTATGGTATAAACCTCATTCCTGAAGATCACTTGAACTAACTTATTGCCAATAACAGCACGGGACTGGCGATACTTTTATGAGATGCAGGGCTGTTTACAGTGCAAAGAGCAGGTCCACCAGGCAGGTGTCCTGTAGGACCACTACAGAGCCTCTTCTAGGAATGCAGAGGGGACTTTGGAGAACTTACGAAAACTCCGACTAGAGTCTTGATTTCGAGCAAAGGAATAAACCGTAAAGGGAGACGGAACAAAAAAAAAACCCAGAGGTTTGAATCCCGCGCCAGGACGGCAGTGCAACCCACCTCAGCTTCTAAGCAGTTTCTATCCTCCACCTTACTCCTTCCGAGCTCCGAGGAGTCGAGAACTGCAGCTCCCACAATTCAACGCGGCGAGGCGGGGCGACAAGCGACAGTTTTCAGGCCAGTAGGCTCGCGGCGTTTCGGGTTTGGTGAATGACAAACTCTGACCTTTCCCGGAGGCTGCTCCCCAGCGAAGCCTGGTTTGCTGGGCCTTCATGAGTAGGGAGGCGACAATTTCCTCACCGGTCTGAGAGGATTCCACCCCGCGGCTTCATGGTAGATGGAGTCCCTGATGTGGTGGGAGATGTAGTGCCTCCAGCTGCCTCGGAGCCGACGGACTACACTTCCCAGGAGGCTGCGGGTCGGCCGGCGGCGAGGGGGCGGTGCGTCCCGTCAGTACAGTCATCTCTGCTTGTTCGGCGGGACTGATGGCTGGGGAGATGACGATCTTGGGTCGGTATCCCAGAGTCCCTGCTGCTCTGACAGTCGACGGGTTGGTTTGAGGAGGTCGAGGCGGGCAGGGGTTGGTTATCTCACCTCCTGAGCCCAGGTCACACAGCCGAAGGGAACCTGGAAAGGTGGCTGAGGCTGGTGGGGGCCGGTGGGGACGGGGCGCCCAGAGCCAGGGTCCGGCTGCTGGAGTCATCTTGGGGGTCCTGCCGCCAGCCACAGGTCTGAGGGACCCGGGTCTCGGAATGCGTACTTTGCAAAAGACCTCGGTCTTGAGTTAATAGCTAGATTCGGTTCTCCGTGGAGGCTGCGAGAACCCCTTGGGGAGTAAGAAGGGGAAATTTCGAGCTGTAGTCTTGGGAGGCACTTGGGATGCTGAGCTGAGAGGGGATTCTGGTCCTTGTGCTGTGTAGCTGGTTTCTCTCTCAAACTTCTCGTTTCGGAATGCATTCCTTTGCTAGTGGTGATGAAATGCTTTTAGGATTTGTTTGTTAGGCTAGAAGACACAAGTGGGTAGGCTCTTGATCCGCTGTGAGCCAGGCGTTGATTTGAAGGAGCTAGCAATTATCAACAGCAAGCAGTGCAGGCTGAGGTTCTGGTTTCTTAGCATGAGTCTGAGTGAGAGCAGGTGTATCACCTGTGAAACCAAGTAAGACATTCATTCTGAATTCAGAGCGATGTCCTTATTCTCATTGGGGTACAATATGCATGACGTTTGTATTTGGTCTTTTTGCTTTAATTGGTATTTGCTGAGCTTCTGCTCTTGCTGTGGAATACAGCAGTGAACAAACTTGTCTTCAGGTAACTTTCATGATGCTGCTATCAGGGTTAGCAGTTAAATACTTCTTTAGATACTACCTCTTTGAGAAATATGTCCTTAGTTCCTATTTAAATATGCCAAACCGCTGGGTCTCTGTTATGAGGTATAAGTAATACCTAAGCAGTTTTTAAAATCAGTGCATCGACATATTTATTTTATCCTTTTGAATGGGTAAAGACCATAATCAGAGCTTACAATACCAAAGCTTTTGCTGTGAGAATTTCATTTTACTAATGCAGATAGAACTGTTTATGAAGCTGTCAATCTCAATGGCAATAGGTCAAGAAAAGTGGGTTGTAACCAGCTTTTGCTTCACATTTGTGGTATTTCCATTCAGCAACAGCATAATTATTAATGAAATATCTTTACATTTTACTCCTTTATTTTCTTATAATGAATTATACAGAAATACAGTTGTGAGGACTTTAGATTGTTTTTCTTTTCTATGTTCAATTGTAGCCCACTGGAATATGAAAGACTTAATGTCTAAAAGAAGTAGTTATTGATCCTTAGAGTAAAATATTTTGAATCAAGAATGTTATTGAAGAGATGTTGCTTCAGGAATGGTATATAGTAGTTGCTTGATAAAGAGGTGTCTTTTGCTTGGTCTGTTTTCAGGTTCAGCTGTTTTGACTCTTCTGTTGGCTGGCTACTTGGCACAACAGTATTTACCACTGCCTACTCCCAAAGTGATTGGCATCGACCTGGGTACCACCTATTGTTCCGTTGGTGTGTTTTTTCCTGGAACTGGAAAAGTAAAGGTGATTCCAGATGAAAATGGGCACGTCAGCATCCCCAGCATGGTGTCCTTTACTGATGGTGACATATATGTTGGATATGACAGCCTAGAGCTGGCGGATGCAAATCCTCAAAACACAATATATGATGCTAAAAGGTTCATAGGAAAGATTTTCACCCCGGACGAGTTGGACGCTGAAATCGGCAGATATCCATTTAAGGTATGAAATTAATCTAAATTCTGTGTCAGTTTGATTATTGCACTGTTTCAATTAGTGTTTTGGCTTCACGTTGCACATTATTGTATCTCAGTAGGGTTTATCTATAAGGGAGTTATATGCTCTCACTGAGGAATTTCCCAGCAGCGGCAGGGTGAATCAGTTCAGTGGCTTCCAGTCAGGGAAATGGGCCTTGCTGTGTGCCTATTCTGCTATCCTCATAATGAAGGATGATGAAGCCTCGTGTGCTATGGATGGATATTTTCTATATATGTACCTATTTGTACACATATAACGTTTGTACACTAGTTTCGGTGTTTTCTGACATTTGAAATGCAGCAGTATGTCCCAGACATTAAGTAGTGCATCTTACTATCTTTAATGACTGCAGAAATACTATTATATGAGATGATCTGTCTCATCAGTATCTCTTACATTACATTACTTTCCTGGTATGACATCAATGTTTGAAGTTCTGTAAGCATTCACATATTCTTTGTGGGTGTCAGAAATTGCCTGCCTTGTAGAATTGATGAGGTGTGCGTGTTTAATGAGTTTTATCCTTATTCCCTAATTGTACTCCAGAAGGTTACATGTTCTTAACCATTCTTTTTTGTTGAGTGTATCTTCAGTGGGTGGTAAGATTTTATTTACTTACTGAGGTAGGTCTTGCTACATAGCCCAGGTTCTTGTTGAACGTGAAAACCTCACCACCAGGCCCAGTTTATTTTGTATTTGCCAACCCACAAATGAGAAATGGCATATTGTATTAAATGTCATTCCTCTGATTTCCAGTAACGTTATATTTCGTGGTGTTTTGTTTGTTTGTTTTTGTGTTATGTTGTTTCTTTTGAGTTATGTTGTGTCATGTAACGTGACAGTAACGTGAGTCTCGTGCATATCATCATTCATTCTTCCAATAAGTATGTAGTGAGAGTATTCTAGGTTCCTGTTAAATTCTTGGCTTTCATTTTGTTATTATGGAAAAACCATAACAGGAATGTATTGTATAAATTTTGAAGTATCACATTAAGTAAATCCTAATCTGGAAAAATGGACTGGGTAGATTATAGTGGATTGTATTACTTTATAAAGGCTTTGGTTGAATAAATCCAAATGTACATGTGAAAGTAAATGCACGTGCGTGTTTACATGCATACCTTTACATTCTGGTTTTTCAAATTTTATTCACAGGTTTTACACAGGAATGGAATGGCTGAGTTTTCTGTAACAAGTAACGAAACCATCATCGTTTCTCCAGAATATGTTGGCTCTCGATTGTTGTTAAAACTGAAAAAAATGGCAGAGGAATACCTCGGAATGCCAGTTGCCAATGCTGTCATTTCTGTACCAGCGGAATTTGACCTAAAACAGAGAAATTCAACAATTCAAGCTGCCAATCTTGCCGGTAATAGCATTCTTGACTGATGTGTGGTTTTTGTCAGGGTTTTGTTAGGACATAATCTTCTGCAGCAAGACTGAGCACTTTGTATATCAACTCTGGCCACATAAACTATATGGCAGATGAATTAGCTATGTGTTTATATACATTTGCAGATAATAATTGTGAACTCTATGGTACAATATTGAATGTTTATATTATGGGGTGGGGCACAGTTTGGGACTGGGGATATAGCTTTCTGGTAGATTGCTTTCTAGAGGAGATAAGCACTGGCCTGGGTTCAGTCCTCCAGGACACACACATCCTCAAAAAATGTAAAGCACACACACATACCAAAAAACAAAACAAAACAAAAAGAGGATGGGTGGTGGTGGCACACACCTTTAATCCCAACACTTGGAGAGCAGAGGCGGGCGGATCTCTGTGAGTTTGAAGCCAGTCTAGTCTATAGCTACTGTGAAACCCTGTCTTGAAATACCAAAAAAAAACCCCGTAAAAAACAAACAAAAAATATACAAAAGTGAAGCTAATCAGATACATGACAAAGCCTAGAAGAGAACATGAGCACTTCTGTACTTCTGCTGAAAGATTGATCTCTCTGTTATTAAGGTGAATATGGTTCTAGACTTTGCAAGATGAAAAGAATATAACACTGTCCTACAAATCCTTTTTTTGTGTATGATGTTTGTTTACAGCTAGATAGAAGCACAGAAGAATCATAAAGTGTAATGTTTTATTATGGGAATGCCTTATACTTATCCTTATGTCTTCACTAATAGTAGTTTGCCCCTCCTCTCCCAATGGATGGCAATCAGCAGTGTCCTGGGTCATTCCCATTCACTTTGTGGGGATAATTCATGACTTGTCCACAGCTACTGGTGCAGACTTCATCAGGAAGTAACATGAGTGGAAGTATAAAGGGCCGGGGTAGTCAGAGGATAGGGGTGCCGTATAGAATGATCAGGCATGCCTCGCTGAAGGGCGACATTTGAGTCTCTGACCAGAGGACTTTGTACATGATCAGAGCAGAGCGTCCAAGTTTTATAACTAAAGGGAAGGGCAATATGATCTTTGGTGGAATTCTTCAGAGTTTGAAACATTGAGGTGGCCCCTGAAGTGTAGTGCCATATTTTACAGAGAACACTTTAAGGGTGGAGTTTGTTCAAAGCAGAAATCTTACTCAAGGTGACGGGATCTTTTGCACAAGATCAGCTTATCTGTCACATTTGCACAACTCTGGGTTTCCAAATCCATTCTCAATATTAGAAAAGGCTGGAAGAGCTTTTCCTTGAATGTTAATGAAGTTTCAAGTCATTAAACTTGGGCTTTTCTTTTTTCCATGTTGTACTCTTTAAGAATAATTTTAATTACCCCAGTAAGAAGAGCCTCTGATTTCATCCCACTGTCTTTCTACTGCTTTTGTTGCTGTTGGTGAAGTTCACATTAAAGAAGAAACAAGCATATTGTTAGTACAAGTTGAGTAGAATGTTTTCCTCTCGTGGGTTTCAGGCCTGAAGGTCTTGAGAGTGATCAACGAACCAACGGCAGCAGCTATGGCCTACGGTCTGCACAAGGTGGATGTCTTCTATGTATTGGTCATCGACCTGGGAGGAGGCACTCTTGATGTGTCATTACTGAATAAACAAGGAGGGATGTTTCTTACCCGAGCCATGTCCGGTAAGAACAACACGGAATTAGAGAGGCTCAAGCCTGTTTCCCTTAATTGCCTAGCACATATCATGTTTGTTTAGTTTTCAGAATATTTTGTAATTTTTCTGGATGGTGTTGCTCCTTTCTGGGTGGTAAAGATCACACTTAACTGTCAAAATAAAATGGCTAGGCTTCCAATAAGCCCGATAAGGGGTTTCTTCAGGGCTTTCTTGGGAAGGTGAAAGGAGCATTAAGGAAGAAGGCTTTAAGGTGAAGAGTTTCGGATTATTTCATCTGCTTATGCGTCATGAAGTAAATATCCTGAGAAATGCACTTTTGATATCGCTGAAGAAATAAGATCTTTCTTTTTAAATCTCTTCAAGATTTTCTCTTTGTGCTTTTTAGGTTAAAAAATGTAAGGGTGTTTCTATTGAATAGTAGAATTGTTCTAAAATATGTATTGTTCACTCTTAATGAGATTCATTAGAGCATATTTATACATACTTTGAGTTTATATTATGCTTTTCTTTCCCATAGAACTGTTTCTATTGAGCTTTTAATCATTAGCAATTAAATTAAAATGTATGTTTATTGTAAAATAAATGTTAATCATAAAAATCAATTTCTTCTGTTGAGAATAATGACAGTGTTTCAAATAACTGCTTAACAAGTGGCCTGACATTCTTCTCCAGTGTGGTCAAGGTACTTCCTTTTACGTCAGTCAGAATTTCTAACCTTGCTGGCACTGTGCGCCAACAGTACATGATAGCCAGAGAGGCAGTAAGAGTGGGCGTAAAGGGGTTTCCAGAGTCTGACCTTAACGCAATTCTTCTTAGTCAATATTCATGCTAACAAAATCTTAATATTTTACAGGATTCCTTATTCTTGGAATATGTTAACATATAGGTGATACATTTTGTGCGTGTATGCATAACAAAGTTTTTAATTGTTCTTTTAGGAAACAATAAACTTGGAGGACAAGACTTCAATCAGAGGCTGCTTCAGTATTTATATAAACAGATCTATCAGACATATGGCTTCCTCCCTTCCAGGAAAGAGGAAATCCATAGATTAAGACAAGCTGTGGAAATGGTCAAATTAAATCTGACAGTTCACCAGTCTGCTCAGGTATCAGTTTTGCTCAGTATAGAGGAAGAGGACAATCAGACCCCTCAGGATGGTGACTCTCATCTGCCAAAAGAGCAGCTTTCCTCAGGACATGATCACCATGTGAACAGAGTGCTTAGGCCAGGGCTTTCTGAAAGCAAGAGTGGAAAAAGCCAGGTGTTGTTTGAGACAGAAATATCACGCCAGCTCTTTGACACCCTCAATGAAGATCTCTTTCAGAAAATCCTTGTGCCCATTCAGCAAGTATTAAAAGAAGGCCTCCTAGACAAGACTGAAATTGATGAGGTGGTTCTAGTCGGGGGCTCGACTCGTATTCCGCGGATCCGCCAAGTCATTCAAGAGTTCTTTGGAAAAGACCCCAACACGTCTGTGGACCCTGACTTAGCAGTGGTGACAGGAGTGGCCATTCAGGCGGGGATTGATGGAGGCTCTTGGCCTCTCCAAGTCAGTGCTTTAGAAATCCCCAATAAACATTTACAGAAAACTAATTTCAACTAAGCTCTGAGGGAGTGCTGGTAACTGATCTTGTCTAGTGATATTGATGATCTGCTTTGTGAAGCCTCCTTCAGAAAAGAAGGACCTGAAATAGCTCACAGATCACCCTGAGGACATTTTGATGGGAACATTTTCTGTAATGTTTCATTTTAGAATTGAATGTGACCAGTTGAGTCCTGTTTGTGTTTGGAGAACTGTCATAGTGTTTCTAAAGTGAGAGCGTGGAGGTTAGCCGCTTCTCTGGATTCTGGAAGTAGGTAACCATTTACACTCACTACTTTGGCAGTATCTCGTACTCTCAGGAGCATTTATTAGGAGCTGCTGTGGGCCATGGTGCAATTACAGATGAAAGCAACAGTTTTCAGAGTCAGTTGCGCTGCTGGCTCTGCCTGGCAGGCTTCCACCATCTAAGAAATTCTGAGGTGGGTTGACATCTGAATTATCAATTGCTATAAGCTGTGATTGCGTCATGGCCCACAATAGCTCATAATAAACGCTCCTGGCATAGTGCCAATTATAAGCCCTCCAGTTTGTATGGATTTTTATTAGTAGGGGCTGGTAATTCATTACTGGGTTATCACATGTAACTCTTAATTTGGTCTATACTTGAAGTACTGTTGATGTCAGGTATTTACATTGGCCTGGACATAGCAGTATTAATACACTGCATAGCTAGTATTCATCAACTACCATATAAATTGTACTTTCACATTTTCTCTATGTGTTATATTCTCCTAGTCCATAGATTTTAATATGTTTAAAAGACCAGTTTTTCTTCCTACAAGGCTACAGATTGATTCAGATCTTTCCTGCCAGATAGTAGAAATTCCTGGTTCCTTTTTCTTCAGTGTGACATTCTCTACTTGTATTTTCACAGTTCTGCTTGGTAAGAAAACGGGAGTCATCCGTTGCCTTTTCAAAGTGTTCTCACAATGAAGCTGCATTACTCTGTTTTTGCTATCCAGGAATTTTGCACAGATCAAATATTGTAGTGGTTATTTGTATTTGGCTGTGTTATTTTGTTTTTTTTTTTCCCCAGGACCAAACCTAGAAGTGCAAGAATATAATCCAACTACTCTGGAAACTGAGGCAGGGGCCTCACAACAAGTTCAAGGCCTGTCTGGGCTACCCAGGAAGTTCTAGGCCAGCCTGGGCAACTTAGGGAGACCCTGTCCCTATCTCAAAAGAAAAAGTGAAAGAGGGAGGGAGAGATGCAGGGAGGCAGGGACACAGGGGAAGAGAAAAAACACAAGGCAGATGACCACAGGGACCAATGGAGAAAATATCGTAGTTTGACTTTGTGTTGGCCATGTTACTGGAAGATATATATCATTTTTTTGCTTTAATGAAGGCATATAGGAATTATATCCTGGCTGTCTTATTTATATAAAGTGTATCCTGTTTATCAGTGTTGTAATAACTAAAGAAAAGAACTAAGAAAGTTTCACTAAGATGAAGCACTTCAGCTTCCCAGGGTGTAATGTTGAAAGGTGGTATTTCTTTACAGCTTGATGAAGAAAAATGTTCCTCAATAGTGAAGTTGCTTTTAAATATCAGTCATTTTTGTGCACCAAAAGTGTGCAGTAGGTAGGCAGGAAAACACAAGATGCTGTGCTTTATTTTAGAACTAATAGAGAAAATGCCAAAGACAAGCCCTTAACAGCATTCTGAAAATATTCAAGACTGAATCTCTGATTCTAGATTACAAAGTGTCTGTGCGAACATGCCTGAGACTAAAGTGTTCAAGTTATCCTACAGTCTCCACGCATGCTTTTCACTTTCTCTTAAGCCATTTAGGGTTACAAAGAGCAAACTTGAATATTTTAGACATTTGGTGGAACTCAAGACATGAGCAAGAACAATTTGCAGAATGGAACAGATAAATAATACCAAAATGGGAAGACAGATATTGTCCGTGAAAACCTAGAATAGTGCTGTTGGAGTTGAGGCTGAGCAGTTAGCTTCCTCTTCTCTAGTATAGTGCAATGTTAAAAACAGTGGAGGAAATGACTTCAATCCTATGTTACAGAGTTGCGTAGACCTAATCTTGATGTCAGTGGAGTTTATTCAAAAGGTACAAATGCATCCTAACAGGGACTTTTTTAAAATCCAAGATCATTTTTTCATAAAATGAACCTTTTAGTTGTATATTTGGCTGCTGTTTTTTTTTGAAGTGTGTGACTTTAAAAATACTGAGTAATGATTAATTTATTTTGTATCCATATTTTGGTACTGTGTCCTCACTCAAACCAGTAACTTAACAGATACCACTGTGTATAATATGAACTCAATATGACAGTTACTGTATAAAACAGATTGTGCCTCTTAAATATATGTGTACAGGTAATTCACTTTTCGCTGTAAACGCATACCATTTTGTAGTTTTGTTTGTGAATTGTTTATTTTCCACCCATGGCTGGGGTGGAGTATATTTTTGATGTGTATAAATACAGAAAATAGAACTGATGTGATGCGTACAGACGTTGTAGCAAGTGATCTAATTCCAGAAGTGTCACATCTTCCCGTAACCTATATGCCTCATGAGATTTCTCCTATATTTTCCTCATATCTCTAATTTAGAAAAACTAGTTCTTACATGAACAGTTTCTTTAGAATTCTGATTAACAAGCTATCACTTCTAACTAAAGGAGTCAAGTGCTGACTTGATCCATTTAAAAAGTCTGCAAACCACCCAACTGGAATCTTTCACTTGTCAGTTAATACTTCATAATTTTCTAATAAGGTTTGTATGAATCTTTTGGAAAAAATTATTTTTTGTCTTAAAAAATTTATTTCATAGTGTCTCAAAAATAAGCCCCTGGTGCCTGAGTGGATAGATAGCTCAATCATTGAGAATACTTGTTGCTCTTACAGAAGACCCAGGTTCAATTCCCAGCACCATATAGTGGCTCACAACCTTCTATAACTTTAGTTTCAGAGCATCAGTGTTGTAGGAGGGCCCGCTTTTTCGTCCTGGCCGCCTGGCTAGCTTAGCCCCAAAATAACCACACAGAAACTATGTTAAATCACTGCTTGGCCCATTAGCTGTGGTTTCTTATTGGTTAATTATTATATCTTAATTTGACCCATTTCTATTAATCTGTGTATCGCCATGTGGCAGTGGCTTACCGGGTAAAATTCCCAGCGTCTGTCTCCGGTGGATCCGTGACATCTCCCTGACTTTGCTTTCTTCCTCCCAGAATTTAATTCTGGCTTCTTTGCCTACCTAAGTTCTGCCCTATCAGGCTAAGGCAGTTTCTTTATTCATTAACCAATACAAGCAACACACAGAGGGGATTCCCACATCACATCAGACACCCCCCTCTGACTTGCAAGTTATATGTAGAAGATTGTGTAGGAAGGAGAAAAGGGAAATAAAAAAAGAAATGCTGGTAGAGTAGATATTAAGAGCATTTTTGAAATACTCTTAAAATAAAAATACCATTGGTATTTGCATACTTCATATTTTTAGAATATTTTAAACATATAATGTTGCTTCTACCACAGAAACAAGCAATATGCTTCTTAAAATATAACTATATCCAAAACATGGTAAGCATTACAAGTCAACAATTTTCTCCTGCATATATATATGTGTATATATATATATATATATACTGACATCTCACTAAGGTTGGTCCAACCCAAAACTTTATATAGTAGAGTATTGTTTTACTCAAAGGCAAATAATAAATATAAAACATCATTTTAAACAGATATTAAGATTCACTAAGTATAGAATTACAAACCAATTCCTCTTTTTATAAAAGCTTCTGAGTCCCCTTCATCTCATGAATCGTACAGTTGCTCAGCATACTTACGTGTATAAGTCTACAGAATATGAATCTAAGATGCGTGGTTACATGCCATAAAGACTGATAGTAACATCATGTAAAGTTGATTAACACCAGGTACTTGACTTTGAGTCGTTCTGTTCTAGCAAGTAACAGCAACTCAAGAAATTAAACTAAGAGTATGTCCCAAGCATGATGAAAGAGTAGGCATGGATGAATAAATCCAGAAAAGTTGCACCTAGATCACACAGGCGGGTAGGAGGCAGGGAGGTCAGTTGTTGATTTAACTGAGCAAGTGAATGCAGACAGAACCATGGATAATGTAAAGAAAGATGGTTTGAACAGAACTAAGAAGATCGAGCAGAGACCAGGATGGCTGTAAATTTCTGACACTTAACTGGTACATGCACCAGCTCATGGCTAGAGACTTGATTCTGAGCATCTCTCACTGCCATTATTTTTAAATATTAATACACTACACTCGTTTCATTTAGGATAGTCAACATACAACTAAAACAATTCATTTCTTGGTCCTCAAGTATTTGTCTAGTTTCTGTTATCATTTGAAAAAAAGTCCTTTCCATTGAATCAAATTCTTTGGCACCTTGAATCCCATAATTCTGGAGTCTAGAACAGCCATCCTGCAATGTGAAGAAAATAGAGTTAGATAAACCATAATTGATTTTCCATCTCACCCTTACAAAGGGAAAGTTTAAGAATTATTTCAGTTCAAAATACAGATACTGCTTATTACAAGTAACACTTTTCTAGTATTCCTCAATCATTAAAATATTCCTCAAATTATTTTGGAAAGTATTTTCTATATGTTTAGGGAGAATATTTTACTTTGTGCACAGGGAAAAAATCCTTGCCCTGTGATAAGTAGTGTATTCTATATATCCAATATCAACCTGCCAAGAATTTTTTTTACTAAGAAAATTTTCTCACCTGAATCAATGATAGATTGTAATCTGTTAGCCATTATCAAGATGGTAAAGTGAGAAAACTCCTTCCTAAATCAAGCTATCAGTCTTAAAATTAATGGAGGCTGTTACTTCAAAATGAGAATTTTGTTTTATGAAGCAAATCAAAAGGAAGACAGACCAGCTGTCACTGTCCAACTCTGGCCAAAGAAAAAAATAAAATAATTCCAGTAGCCATCTTTATAATTACCACTTCCAATTCTAATTTCCAGATACTCTTCTTCATCCTTATGTCACACCCCACTTATTCTCTCATTTAAAGGTGTTCATTATCTCAGTTCTGAGTATTAGATATTGTCCAGGTTCTGGGGATAGGAAAGTAGATAAAAGAGATAACAAACAAACAAACAAAAAAGAGGCTGGTGAAATGGTTCAACAGTTAAGATCAGCCACTCAACTTACAGACGACCTGAATTTAATTGGACGTGGTTAGATTTTGAGCACCCACATAGCAGTTCACAACCATCTGTAACTATCATCCCAAGGGATCTGACATCCTCCAAAGACACTGCATGCATGTGATGCACAGACATGCACACAGGCAAAGAAAAAGAAGAAAAAGCAAACAAAGCTCATACACATAAAAATGAAAAGATAAATGGAAAAATTATTTAAAAATCTCTGAAGAGCTAACATTCTTGAGGGAAAGAAAGGAACACAAGTTATTAGGCAAAAAACACAAACAAACAAACATACGCTCTACTCCCTGCTTAGGCTGAAACCTGGCACTTCTCATGACTTGTATCTATTTATATAAGCTTTGAATTTAGATGGCTCACTTTGTTAAATAAGCTTTTCATAAATGAGAGCAGTGTAGGGTCTTGTTTGAGGGCACCACTCCTTGTATTCCACTTTGCATCTGGCTTTTCTTTTAACTTCCGATCTCCTTGAGCACAGGATTTGGCTACAACACTACCATTCTCTGTGCTACTTGTCTCCTTAAACTACATTTTGTGTTTCTACTTGCTTAGCTTCCGCTTTTTCATTGTAGATCTGCACAAGTGTGATCACTAGTGACCAAGTGACACAGTCAATACTAGGCTGTATTTAAATCTCCTCTGCCAATGATTTTAATCCAAAACTCTTCAATTTGGCCTCTGGCAGATTTTTTTTTTCGTCAAGGGCAGAAAGCAGCCACATTCTTTGCTAAAATATAACAAGCATGATAATCAATTTTCCCCTCTGAGACTGCTTGAGCGTGTCCTCCATAGTTTGCATTGCTCTCAGCACTGCTGTCTTGTGAGTTCATACTACTATGGCCCTTTAAGCCCCGCTCTTGACATTCAACCACTTCCCTAATCAAAAGCTCCAAAGTCTACATTTTACCAACAGGCAGTATGGACAGGCGTTTCACAGCGATATGCAACTCCCTGGTAACAACTTCTTTCTTCATGACACTTGTATTGCTGTGAAGAGTCACCATGACCAAGTCAGTTTATTTAAGAAACAAGCAAAAAATTATTATTTGGAGCTTTCTTACAGTTGAAATCATGAAGCCTGCTCCCAGTGATGAGAGCCAGAATGAGCCAGGAACCATATAAGTAAACAGACAGAGTGTTCATTAATGATAATATTTGGAAGACAGAAACAGGAAGAGTTAGTGAAAGGAAAGTTTCTTTTTCAGTGGGTAAATTAGAAAAGGCTTGCCATGGTAAAGGACTCTACACTGTGGATCTTAGTAAGCAAGCCCTTTGTGGAAAGGACTTGTGCCAAGGACTCAAGGCAGGAGCCTTCTCTGGTGATATTTTGTTTGGCTATAACAAATAAAGCTTGCCTGAAGATCAGAGTGCCGAGCTAAGCCACTAGTTAGCCATAGAGGGCAGGCAGTGGTGCCACACACCTTTAATTCCAGCACTTGAGAGTCAGAGTCAGACAGATCTCTGTGAGTTCAAGGCCACCCTGGGTTACACAAAATTGATCCAGGCTAAAAGAGAAACAGAGCCAGGTGGTGGTGGCTCACACCCTTAATCCCAGTACTTGGGAGACACAGGCCTTTAATACAAGCATTAGGGAGTTAGAGACAGGAAGGGATATGGCTGGGAGGAGAGAGGAGACAGGAGCACATTGCACTCAGTCTGAGGATTCCTGAAGACAGGATTTTGCCCACTTTGGTCTGATTATTCAGTAGAGGTAAAAGGTCTCTCTAGTGGCTGGCTCCTTTACTTCTCTGATCTTTCAACATTTACCCTGATATCCGACTCCAGGTTTTTATCATGAAGAGCAATTAGAAATCATGCAACAGCCTTCCTGGCAGAGCAGCAGAATCTCAGAAAGTGGAAGAACTTATTAGAGAGCAAGAGGCCTGAGCAATGAGGCCAAGCATTCATGGGAGAGAGATTGCCATTGTCAAATGACAAGTCGGGTAAAGTGCAGGTTGAATGTGGGCGGCTGGTGAACTCCATAAGGCATAGCCAACAAGGTGGCAACATCAAAGGGCACTTAGAAGGGAGTCCAGTAATGACAGAAGGAGAACTACAGAAGGAAGTGCTGACAATTGTACTTCAGGATCTTCTGTAAAGAGAACAGTAGAACGAGGTACTAAGTTTTCTGAATAAACTTGTCCCTTTCACATCAATAGTTCTGGAATAATATGTATTCCTCACTATTGAAAATAGTCAAATGTAAGCATATACACATTTTATAAACAAAAATCTCCCTGGATATAACCTGATTTGAGACTTGAAAAATGCTACTGCCAAAGGTCATACAACCAACAGACTAAGGGAATTGAATATTGGATGTTCAAAGACGATCTGATTGTCATGTGATGTGGGATCCCCCTCTGTATGCTGTTATGTATATGCTTTATTACCATTGCTAATAAAGGTCCTGTTTTGTCCTGGGGCAGGACAGAATAGAGCTAGGTGGAAAAAGAAAACTAAATGCTGAGAGAAAGAAGGTGGAGTCAGAGAGATGCCAAGTAGCTGCCAGAAGAGACAAACACAGGAATTTAGCTGGTAAGCCAAAATATTTTGGTGATTCACAGAGTAATAGAAATTGGTTAATTCAAGATATAAGAACTAACCAATAAGAAACCTGATCTAATAGGCCAAGCAGTGTTGTAATTAATACAGTTCTGTGCAATTATTTTGGATCTGGGTGGCAGGGGAGCAAACAAGCAGTCTACAGCAACAGTCATGGAATTCATATGTGTAGGAAAGGCAAGACCAGACAGAATCTGCACGGATATGTAAAACTCAAGTGCAAGTGTGACTATGTGGAGGCTCTTTTAGCATCTTAACAGGCTGGGAAGAGCCAAGGGTAGGGATGCTTAAATGTAAGAAGTGAAATGGTGCTTAGTAAAGTAAGGTCCAAGAAAAGGCTGGGAGAGCTATGAGCAAAAAATAAAACTGGAAGAATGAGCATGTAGTAAGGGAATAGGCATGCAGAAGAGCATAGGGGGCAAAAAGATAGCAGTCAGACAGGAAAAAAAACATTCCTGCCTGCCAGGGAGATAGCTTTCCCACACAACATATGGAATGGGCTCTGAAAACAAGGTCATCCATCAAACAGGGCCATCTATCAAAATCAAGGCCCTTTGGACAATAACTTGTGGTTTATGACTATTTTGGTTGAACAATACCATCTGTTTTAGTGTTTTCTGCTCAGGAGGAGGAAATGAAACATGGGAAAGATCGAAAAGGAAATGATTCTGGGGCCCTATGAAAAGGAGATCCCCTCTTGACAGTGAGCTCTCTGCTCTTTGCTTTCTGCCTCAGTAAATACCCGTTCTCACCTTTTCTCTGTCTTTACTAGTTTAGCCTCTAGGTGTTCAATTTTCTGTTTGGCTAAGATGAACCAGATACCTGGGACTCTGGCCCATGTGGGACCCACAATCCCATTACAGAAATATTAGTGTTTACTTGGCAGTTGCTATCTCTTCCTAGAACTACTGTGCAAAAGAGAAAAAGAACTGCATAAGTGCCTAGAAGAAGATACGAAACTCTGACTCACTCATTTTCATGTGCCCGGTAGCTATTGAAACTTGGAGACAGAGTTGACCTGCAAGCAAATGATCCAGGGAAATGAAATGTGTGACTCTGCCAATAGTCTAACCCTCTATTTGCGGTTAACTGCAATAATCAAAACAAGTCCATTTATGTTAATGGTGTACACGTGAAAGAGACTAGATAAACAATGTATATAATTAAATTTGTACTGATTCTAATAATTATTAGTGACTATATTAATTTTCTTCAATGTAACATCCACACAAAGTTATAATTATATGTTTTGTGCTACATCAGAACAGGGCAAGTAATAACTCATTGAAATAAAATTTATTGTGTGTCCTAATTTAATAATTTTTCAATGATACATTCATTTTGCAATTATTTTGGCTTTCATGACATTGAAATTCTGAACATTATGTCAGGAAATTAGGAATGTATGTTTTATTTAAAGTATGTTTTTAGCATGACAGTACAAGGTGTGTGACAACACTTAAACTCATTGTCCTTGGCTGGTTACGTAGGAATTCCTAGATCTGATGACCCACACCTTCATACCTGCAATCCCACAGTTGGTTACAGACACAGGAGCATCTGAATTTCAGGCCAATCTAAACTCTGTACTGTGACTACATTTTCAAAAAGTGAAACAAACTACAGAAAGGTTTACTTCCTCATCCATATTTTCAAGTTCACATACTCTTTGAAAGGAAACTGCATTTCTTTCAATTTCACATGCTTTTGTTACCAAAAATGCACATATGCACACCTGTTTTTCTTTACATAAATAGGGCTTGTTAATAAATTGTTACCTGCAAGCAAAATATATAGATAGCTTAAATGTTATACTTTGTCAGCATTCTAGCTCTTGTTTCTTCTGAATTATAGTTAATTAAGATGAATGAAGTAGGTTGATTTATTCTCTGTGTTCTTCCCATCCCCAGATGTTGATATAACTATAGAACTGACAGTGTAAGCAACATCACATGATTAACTGAAAATTGTGAACATTCAATAATTATGACTAAATTAGGACAATTTCCTCAATGTAAAACCCTAATAAAATTGCTATTGTGCATGGTATAGTCTACTGTGAATTGGTACAACTTTTATATCCTCCAACATTTCCTCCATCCATCCCTGTACCATCCCACTGCTTCTGAGTGCTGAGGACCAAACTAAATGCCTTACACATGCTAAGAAATTGCTGTACCACTGAGTTATATATCCAACCTGAGTTTTTGGTTGAATCTGAGACTATTCTCTTTGATGGTTAATTTAACTTGAACAGTATGGATTTGAGGCCCTTTAAAGGTTTTATTTAACCCACCTAAGACATTTATTATCACATTTTACTAGAAATACATTTTTACTAGAAACATAGAAATACTAATGTCTGATTATGGGTGTCTGCTACAGATCTTATGTGTGCAGATGTATCATATTCTTTTCCCAGAAACCTAAATACACAATTCTGAGACATAACTAGCCTCAAGGGTTTAGATGAATGGTTGAAGGAATTCAGAAGTTTTAGGTATTTGATTGCTTACAATGGGAGCACAGGAATATTCATCTCACTGGTGCTTTGTGTGTGTGTGTGTGTGTGTGATAGAAAAATTACTAGGAAAATCTCTCCAAGCCAAAACAGAACAGATACAGTCCCTAGAGCATAAGTTATCTCTTTAGGTGGGGTGATGTGAATGTGCCAGCCTTAGTGGAGAAAGGGTAACACAGCTTTGTCCCCCATCCTTTAGTTAATGCGAGCTTTAGTTCAGACAAGTATTGCATATGAGTATCCAATTAATTGGATTGTACACATACCATGTGCCACAACATCATTATGACTTATATTTAGGGTATAGGACATAGACAAAGCAACTATTGCTGAATCTGCAGAATTGCATGCCAGCACAACCAGCCGTGCAGCAAAGAAGACCAATAGGTTGCCAGGAAACATGCCCAAAAGACAGTCACCTGTAATAAATGGAATGAGTTCCTGAGTTGCAGAGATGCACAACTTTGGGTGCAACTCTTCTCTGAGAAATTGAAAAATAAACACTGAGAAATGTTTCCTGCTCCTTCTACAGTTATTTAGAACTCAATCAGATATAGCTTTGTCATAATGGTGACAGCTTAAAGGATTCTTCTGCATAAAAAAATGCACTTTACTTTGCAGAATTTGGCTTTAAAAGGCTATCAGAATTAAAAAGTAAAAGAACACTTGCTAAAATGATAAATGACACTGAAGAAAGAAAACTACTGGAAAAATCACTGTTCCAATTACACTTACTATAAAATTAGACACATTACATATTCATGATAAAATTACTCTCTGTAAACCAAAATGTGCCCAGCTACTGTATATGTATATACATTTCACACGTTCACCACTGACCTAAATTTATGCGAGCTTATCAACTCTGGAACAACAATTAGGGAACCTGCATGGGACCGACCTAGGTAGAGCATATGTGTGAGAGTTGTGTAGTTTGGTCTGTTGGTATGGCTCTTCCAGTGACATCAGGACCTGTCCTTGGTGCTTAGCTGACTTTTGAGAACCTGTTCCCCACGCTGGATTACCTTGCCCAGCCTTGATACAGGGGGAGGAGCTGAATCATGCCTCAATTTGATGTGCATGCTTTGTTCAAACCCATGAGAAGCCTGTTCCTTTCTGAATGGAAGAGGAGTGGATGGGGAAGGGGATATATGTGAGGCAGGGGGAGGAAGAAAAAGAAATGCCAGAGATTAACAGCAGCCCAACAAAATGTGGGGAAAATACATAAAGCAGAATCTCTCTCCATGCTTCCAGAACCTGCTTATCTCTTGATTTTGTACTTCTGTTCTCCAGAATTGTGAGAGTAGGATTTCTGTGGTACTTAGTTATAAGAGGATAGATAAACAAACACTCCATTATAACAGTAAGAAGTCCAAACTCCAGACCCAACAACTAGAACGTAATTGGGCACAATTTCACCTTGGTAGTTCTCTTGATGACATTATTGAGTACCTCCTGTGGAAATAATTCTGTGGCACATGTTGAAAACATGATCAGGAAGTCTACACATCAAATGATGGAGGCTACCAAGAGTACATACAATATTTTCACTTATATAAAATTATGTATAGAAATTTTAATTATGTAATTTATTATATAAATGTTCATTTTTATTTCACTAGAATACACATATCCAACTATGATTACAATTAGGCTACTCTCCATTTTTTTCTCAGGCTGAGGACAGCTGGGACTAGTTAGGAATGTGGAGAGCCAGAAGGAATTGCCTGTAGTTAATGGAACCAATATCATTAACTCCAGACAACTGAGACCAAGGAAAATTGAAAAGGAGGGATTATCAAATTTAGCCACATTTTAAAATAAATTCTCCAGATATGGAATTCTATGAAAAGTTTAAAATTATCTTCCAGTAAGATAAACTTTCTGAGTAATCTAAACAAGCTACGTATATACTGCTAATTTGTAGTTTACAATTCTTCTTTGTGCTGAGTGCCCTGGAGAATATAAAGGGCTTTCAAAACAAAAGGATCCTTAATAGGTTGTGTAATTTGGAAATGGCAGTTTAAGGGATATATATCCTTAGGGTAGCTAATACAACAGAAGGCAGTTTTCCAAAGATGAATAGTGTACATGTGTACAGGTTTTATAACATTTAAATGAACTGTGGAAGCCATGGGGTACTTCCACTAATATTCAAGGGAATCTAATTAAATAATATTTAGTATATATCAACATGTCTCATGCTTCCAGAGGAATCACATGGAAACTTTGTTAAATGTAAATTGCTGACTCCCAGACTGACGCACTGATTCAGCAGACCAAGGGGTTGGCTGGAACCACATGGAATAGCATGTATCTAAACCAAGCGTTTTGTTTCACTGAGGAGAAAAATGAAACCCAGAAAGTAACATGAAATGGTCAAAACAGGGATCAGGAAGATGACTAGAACTCAAGACTGATTTGGCTCATTGCTGCTAATAGGATTGATCTTTAAACTTCTTCCCATTCCTGGAGGAAAACGTCACTGGGACATTACCAAATAAACTCTTACTCCCAACATATTTTAAATTAGAAAATATTAATATATAATATCAGTCTCACACATCTAAGTATATTTAAAAATGAGACATAATCTCTATATCAAGAAAAACTACAGATTCCAAAAAGATGGTTTGTGGTCTTTTATGTAACATGAATGGGCCTGCTTGTTGGGGGTTTTCTGKCCTGCCCAGTTTCCCCAGCTGTTTAGCCCCAAAGAAAACCACACAGAGATCTCTATAAGTTATAAAGCTGTGAAAAATCTCCAGCAGAAAAAGATGGCCCAGATGTCTGAGTTCTTCATCCAGAACAGGTTCAAGACTGCTGCCTGAGATGATCAAGATGATCAAGTTAGACTTGATCATAACTCTAAATTTTATTTAGGTCCCCATAAAATTATCAGCGCCCCCAACCAACAGGAAGTAGCCTGGAATACTATGCCCACATTC
>LOJH01010253.1:0-25500 GCA_001685095.1 Ellobius talpinus
TCCTCCTCCTCCTTTTTTTTCTCCAATCTGCAATATTTTAAACAGTAAATGCAGCTACCTATATGCTAAGGCCACATGTCCCCCTTTTGCCCTACTCCCAATACGTGGCTATGCCAATAAAGGCCCTTTCGTCAACAATACCATTCCATTGCAGCTGGTTTCCCTACAGTGTTTGTATTACCTGTGAGCACGTTGCTGGCATCGACACTGCTTCATGGGTCAGGCACACCAGCAGCAATACTGAATGCAGTGGGGCTCTTGTACAGTGGTGAAAAGGGACCCCACAAAGACATCTCTGCAGTTATTTTTCTGACTCACCTCACAAAGAAGGACAGTATCCTGGGCATTGATCCGAAGCACACTACTTTAAAAACAGAAGCAGCCCCTTCTGAAGTTCTCTTGCTACATACAACTGTCTGGAATTTTAGCAAATTTTTTCTTGGTTTTGGGCATTCATTAGGTTTGAAAGGTTCTGGAGAATAAGTGAGAAAAGTAAGCAGAAAGGGCAGGTGGGTGTAACCAGTTACCCCACTCCAGGCATTGATCTTGCAGGACCACACCAGTGCCTTGATGGCTCACAAGACAGTCTGGTGGCCCGAGCAGTCCTTGGCTGCAGCATAGTTCTTTGTAGGCAACAAAGCAGAACACTGCAGCCCACACCAGCAGGCCTTCCTCCTCAACCAGACGTGCTAGAAGGGAATGGGATCCAGAGGGAAGCACTCGCTGATGGTGTTTAGTATTCAGATTTATTGTTGGCACAGTCCTGGGGGTTGGGTGGGGCAGGCAGTTATGGAACTGGAGCAACAGCAAGCCCAGCTTTTCACTCAGAGCTGTAGCCACTCGAGCTACTGGATGTCGCCTTGAAATCTGAAGTTAGTGATGAGGATGCTGTTTTCAGTGACACACACTTCCTAGAGATGTAGTTCAAAGGAAGTGCCATCATGAAAGAGCGCAGCGACAGAAACACCTTTCATCCTCTGAGAGCAGGAAAGCACACAGCCTGCCCGGCATGCAGCTGACCACACCACTCCAGAGGTGACCCATCAACAGCAGAGTGCTTGTCCAGGCTATTCCTGGGCATGGCCTGACCACAAATACCTCACACTTCCTCCTGCACCTTCCATCACATGCTTTGGCATTCCTGTTCACAAAGAGAAAGGCTGCCTACATCCTCAACCTGAAGTGACCCTCTTCCTCCTCATCCTGAGACCTAGCAGTCTCCACAAACACAAACATCCCCTGAAGCCCTCTCATACAGGAGATGGTCACCTCTCAATCTAGTAAGGGTAGAGCATCCTTCCCCCTCCCTAACACCTGTGGACCACTGCTGCAATGCCTCCTTAAAAATTCATGCTCCCTCCAGCTCAAGTTTGTTCTCCTCTGTCTTTTTTTCCCTTGGCCCCAGGAGTAAACAACGTCTAATAGGCTCCTCATTGGCCTTGCTCTGCTCTTGCTCCTTTCTAGCTTGGGCTCCACATAAGAACAACACTGACCATTTACAGCATTCACCCAGGCCAAGTTCTCCTGCTCCACACATTCATTGGCTTCTTCATGTACTGAAATGTCCTCTTCGAAGTTCCCAAGAGTCTGCTGGATCCAGCCTTGCCCATCTCCCCATCTCTTCACCTACTGTGCTCCTCATACTGGCTCACTGGGCCCCAGGATGGGACTTCCTATCTCTTCAAAAACACTGAGTCCTTTTCTGCTAAGTTATACAGCCATCCTCCAAGAAAGAATCACCAGAACCCTCAGGAACAGTCTTAGAATATTGCAAATGGTAGGAAAAAACTCTACTCTGCTCTGATAAGGCTTTAAGGTCAAATTTGCTGGCAAACTTCATACTTAACAATGGCATACATGGAAATACAATAAATTATTTTGGAAAGCATGGTTTTAAATCTAGGAGTACAGAAGAGGAGATAATTGATAAAGCATGAGATACCAAGTCTGGATCCCCATTATCCATATAAAAAGCTGGGCATGGCACCATGTGACTGCAATCTCAGCACTGGGGAGGCAGAGACAGAAGGATTCCCTGGGGCTTGTTAATCACTCAGTCTGGCCAAATCAGTGAGTTTGTGTTCAGTGGGAAACAGTGTCTCAAAAGATAAGGTGGAGAGAAATACAATTAAGTCACCCAGAGTCAACCTCTGTTTTCTACACACATATACAGACACCCTTCCCCAACACTAAAAACCAAACTACTAAATCTAGGGTTGGCAACATGGCTCCTATCATCTAGCCTGATGATATGAGTTTGATCCCCAGGACCCACATGGTGGAAAGAAGAGAACCAACACACTCCTAAAAGTTGCCACCGATCTCACATGTGTGATGTGGCACACACATGCCCTGACACATACACATATTACTGACATACACACACACACACATGCATATGCATGTAAATGAAAAGAAAACCTCTAAATCACTTCACTGGGCATGGTAGCATACCTATAATCAAACACACAGAAAGCTGAAGCAGGAAGATCAAAAATCCCAGGTCAACCTGGGCTACACAGTGAGAGGCTTTACAGATAAACAAGCAAAAGAAAAACTTGGGAACTAGTTATTTCCAAAACATATCAGGGCACAAATTGTGGCTGAGACAAGGTCCCAAGGAAGCAAATAATAATTCCAAGTCTTCCAGAGCTTCAAGTCTGAAGGTAATGTATCCCCTACAGGGAATGTATCTTTCTTTACTCACCCTCCCAGAAACATTTCTTTTCCCACTTCCACCCTCCAAGGAGTTCAGAGCCGTTCTCGGGGTCCCACTATACCCTTACCACGTTTACTTTTTTAAGCTCCAGCACAGCATTTAGAGTAGCTCAAATCCACTGACTACCCCAACAGCCTTCTTGGAAAAGCATTTCAATGATTCCCTTAAACTTCCTTTCACTGGACGGTGTTTGAGAAGAACACGGTCATCAGGGCAGACGCTGTGATCAGATGGCTTAAGGAAGAGGAGAGTGCCCGAACAGTGGTCAGCTGTAATACCAGCCCCTAGGGGGAGACTAACTGTGAGCCTGAGGCCAGGGGAGTTAAAACAAGCAAGATTCTGTCTCAAAACAATTAAAAGGACAGATGATGATAACTAAAAGCTGTAGCAGAGGGGGCTACTGCCTGCGGTGGAGGCTCAGTCACTAACTTTGAATGCCACACAGTTCCAGGCTGTCCAGCTTCCAAGGTTAAGCCACTCAGTGCTATAACATCTTAGATCTCAATATCTTCCTTGTTTTCTAATGCTCTGGGAAAAAAAATCAATATTTACGATCAAGATGACTTTTTAATTCTCCAATATTCCCAGGAGTGAGTATATTATAAATCATTTAGTGAAGTGTGTTCTCAGAGACTCTACCATTAGTCTTGCTTTTGCAGCCACCCCCTCTGCTGTGAGGCACACCCTTCTTCCTTGCCGGGAAAAGGAATGGCCAGAGAGAAGCCTCTTTTGCCTCAACTCAATCATCTCAATGTGGAGAGAAACCCCTCCTACAGTAGGCACGATTCAGCTGATCAGGAAAAGAGCTCATCCAAGGTAATTTGCTACAAAAACAAGGCTTTTGGCATCTAACCCTCCAGTGCATCACAAACTTCCTGCTATTATCTAATAACCCCCCCAGCCATCACTGTTTCCACGGTAACCGACAGAGAAATAGCAGCCTGCCAAGCGCCTTTTGTAGCTCCTTTTCTAGTTTGCTCTTCTATATAGAATTAGTTAGATGGGGGAAAGAACCAGGCTAATCTTTGCAAACAGGAACATGATGAAGTTTGGAAAGTACAACTGGGCTCTGGACAAGTAGCGCAGAAGACCTTCCAGAAACCTACTCTGATAGGGCACAAAAGGTCTTTTCATGTGGATTTGGGAAGTTTTCCCTCATCTTTGGACAGGGCAGGCTGGCACTGGCCAGTTTCTGATTTAACCCACACCAAAGGAAGGGACAGGATACAGAACAAGCCCAACAAAGACTACTGTGCCCTTTGTACCTTACTGCCACTAGAGGAAAAATCAGAGTCAGACTCCACAGGCCGGGAGCAGAGGACAGTGAAGGAAGGATGGGCACCCTGTTCTTCCATGTTTAATCCTGAAGGCATGGGCTCCACAAATCAGAGGGTGTGTAGGGACCAGAGATCTCCTTCCATGTCAGCAAGGGAGAAACTGTTTGAAATAGTGTGTAGAACACGGGGCAGCTTTCAGAAGATCAGTAGCCAGACTGATCTAGGTACCAGACTGCAAAGTAAGCAGCTGTTACAGGGGTGGAAGAGTCTGAATTTGTTATGAAAAAACAATTCTTTCTGGGCGCAGCAGCAAATGCATTTACAGCACTGGGGAGATAGAGGTAGGAGGATCAAAAGTTCAAGGCCATCTTTGTTACATAAGACCCTGTCACAAACAAACAAACAAAAAGTCTCTGAAAGTAGCCCCCAAAGGCCTCTGTCTCAAAACTCCATAGATAGGTGAAACACAAGAAATCTCTTGGCTTTTATCTGCTTCAGATGAGAAAACAAATCAGTGACAGCTCTCATCTGATAGGTCAAAGCTAACAGGAGTGTAGAAAACTCCCTCCTACAACCACCTTGTTGGCAGACAGGAAAATTACAACAATAGTGACATTCAGAGACAGGTCCTAAGAGTACTGCAACTCAGACTCCACGTGCCACACAGAAGAATGACTTATCCTGTTTAACTTTGGGTTGTGAGTCATGAGTCTTATTCTCTGAGCCACTACCTGAATTTAGACAGAAAAGTAGACAAAGATCTGAATAGCTGACTCCCTTGAATCCTTCAGGAAAAGGCCTATTTGCAATAAGATGTATGCCCTGAGAAATATTTCCATGACTGTCAACTCAAAGTAAGGCTTCTGCATTTGGTTACTTTTATGGGCTCCAGAGTTTTGGAATCTGTTAATGAAGTCTGAGTGAGTCCTCCAAAGTTTAAACATGTGCTGTGTTTACTCGAGTGGAACTTCTAGGCTGTAATCACCAATGTGTGATTATAATCTCAAACACAATAACACTCAGCTTCTCCATCTTAAACAAAAGTCAAAATTGAGAGTATGTACAAGAATTATGCCAAATTCAATCCCAGTTGAAATGAGGCCAGAAGTCAAAACTTACTAGAGCCAGTAACCTGGGGTACTGACTGTTTATGTTTCTTCCCAAACTCATTTCCACAGCCAACTTTATTTCAAGACCTCAGATAAATTTTCTCACTTATGAGATGTATTATGTTCCATTAACTCAGCTGGCACAGTTGGAATCCAGGGACACCGAGGGAACTTGATCTCTTCCATCACTCCATGACCTATGCTTTCTCCAGGTTCCTGAGAACAGACTTCAGGAAGCCTAAGGAGGCAGCCTCAGTGTGGGCAGTCTCTCTTAAACAGAGAATTGTTGCACACGGCCACACCCAGAAACAACCCTGTATGTGTTTGTTGTGTTTGCTGACCACACACCAACCTACAATGTAACAAATTAATACCAAGACAGAGTTCTAGGCCACCACGTGCTGGGCTTTTGCTTGGTTTCTTTGTGGTGCTGATAGAACCAGGGCCTTGCTCATGTGCTCTGAGCTACAGCCCTAGGCCCTGAGACAGGTCTTCCTATGAGAGAATGAAGAGCCCTGTGCTGGGAGGGAGACAGTCAGGGGTGTTTCTGGGCACCAACGCACTGTTAATGTTTAGCAGTTGGGAGCCACATGTACATTGAAACTAACTACCCAGAAAGCATACTTTGGGAATTCTTAAGTTCCCACCTATAAACAGGCCCCTAATTTTTTTTCAAAAGGGGGTGGTACTGAATATACGTGGGTAAAGAAACAGTCATTGAAACACTTGGTAACAAAGCAAGTAACTGTGAAGAACCAAACAGAGGGCGACACCAAAGCTTCCAGTATGAGAGCGGAGCTGCATCTCCCCTACAGCTACACCTGCAGCCCAGGACAAACCTGGAAAAGGGAGGGGCCCACCGTCTGCTGGAGGAGAGGGTCTGAAAAGCCATCAGGCCCATAGTGCTCCCCGCTATCTCTAATATCGGAGTCTTACACAGGCAAGAAGAACTTTTCATATGTGCAGCCTGGGATCCAAGCACGGGCCCATTTATAGAAGTGTAACCAAGTGTAACCAATTGACACCAACAAAGGCCAGATATTTGGTGCTCAACTCACACTCCCTAGTCCCCAAGAAGGCTGCTCCCTAGTCGTCGAGAAGGCTGCTGGAGAATATGGTCATGGTTCTTACACTGGTGACTGAGAATGCTCTACCAACAACAAGCAAAGTTTAGGTGGGAACCAAACTGAAGCAGACTTGATCAATGGAAATGATACCAACAATTGGAGTTTGATGTCATATGTGCCAAGTAACTAACTCAGTATGCTATAAAACAGCACGCCTGGAAACTCAATGGCACTGCAGCCTGCAGAGGCCTGCTAACTGCATTCTTATAGAAGTATCTAATGCAGAGGAGACAGGAGCTCTGAGCAAGTCAGGAGGACTGAATTAGGTCATAATCAAAACACTGCTTGCTGGCCTTCCACACGGATGGGGCCTGATTTAATGATGTGAGCTGAATAACCGGAACTCTGGAATCAGAATGACTTAGTGAGTTTCCTCTCTTGGAGTTTCTTCTAGCTTTCTATCTTTGTTCTAAGGTTCCCTTTTGATTCAAAACATTAGGGCAGGACTTGGGGATCAGTAGTTCTGAATCTTTCTAATATCATGTAATCTACATGAGAATTAGGGCGAAAACTGAAATTAAAGTTAGTTTAGTCACTGCTTTCCAGCACTGCCTGAGAATCTGGGTTGAGCTTCCTCTCACTCAAGAAGTCACAGGCTCACACACCCTTTCAGAAGAAGACTAGAAGACAATGAGGATTTGCATGATGCTCCCTCACAGAACAGAGGTATGCCACACAGGCGCACAGGAAATGACAGTCAATTCAGGGCATCTTTCTTGAGTTTCTGGAGTCTCCCTAACTCTGAGTCATCCTTCTGTGACTCTTCAGGCACAGCATGCGCCACAGGTGCAATCCCTCAGATGCTTTGCATAGGACTGGGACTGTGTCCCTCCCTTCCAGCAGTGGCACTGGGCCCACAGGACCTGGTGAAGGGGACAATTCCTGCTGGATAAGCAAATGCATGAGTGGGTACTTTGGAAGCCACACATTTGGAGGAGGCAATCAAATGAAAATGTTTCACCAATGTTATATACTCCTACCCCTAATCCCAGAAAGGGCAGCTTTTAGAAGATCTGGGTTCTTCACTGATTAGGAGGTAAGGGAGGAAAATATGTGTTTAAGGCAGAGAATACTTACAGGTGGGGGTTTCTTCCTCATCTCAAAAGTCCGAGTGGCACCAAAACTAAGTGACGCAATGATCGGGCAGCTCCCCAGCGAGGGTTCATCATCACTGTGCCAGTCCACACTATCCTTCTCGTCCCGGTAAAGATTGCACAGCAAGGAGTTAAAGGTGTGGCCAGTGTTCTCCTCAATGCGGCTCTTCAGAGTGCACAGCACAGGATGCCACTGGCAGCAAGCCGAAGCAAGTGCAGGGACAGGCACACAAGGCACAGTAGGCAGGCATGGGAAAACAGAAAAAAGAGGCAAATATGAGCCAAGCTCTGAGCAGGGCAATGTAATAAACAGAAGGCAAGAAGAGTAGAGTAGTCTCCTCCCTCCATCTCTATGCTGAAGCAAGTCAACCTCCTCCACTGGAGTAGGCAAGCACTAAATTCGAAGGCTGGAGCCTGTCCACCCTCTCGTTTCTCTCACATCCTCACAGAGCGGCCAACGCCAGCACGCTCAGGGTGGCTCTGGAAAGGCAGTGCTGTGCTAAGTGGAGCAGCGAAGTGACAGCCAGTGAGTGCACACACTCAGGCTCAAGTGAAGAACAGGAGCACTCTCAGCTGGGTGCCTTCCATCTATCCTATTCCTATTTTAGTCTCAACAATAGATTTGCTTTCTTGAAAAATAATATTTAAAATAGCCAGCTTCCTAAAAAACAGAACCCAAATCTTTGGCATGGGCATGGTGGTGTGAGCCAGTAATCTTAGCACTCGGGAGGCTGAGGAAAGCTTGAGGCCATCCTGGTCTAGGCTATGCCAACAATCACATGTGGTCCTTTTCTTTTCTCTAGAATGGGACCCAGAGCACACTCTTAGAACTGTAACATTACAGACTTAACCATACTGCACAGCACAGCTTGCTGTCGATACCCAGCTCAGTGATGTAGTTTGTAGTGTGGCCACGAACACAGGAAGTTATGAACATCAGTCACAGGCTGTGTACTGGCTCCACGAGAGCTCTGTGTCTTATTAAATCTCAAGAGCCCAGCACACACTTTAGGACAGTGGCTTTCAGTCTTTACACTACCAAAATGATTGATGTCCTCACTTTATTGTTGTTGATGGAGCCAGGAGCTCACTATGTATCTCTGGTTGGCCTGGAACTTGCTATGTAGATCAGGCTGATCTTGAACTCAGCCTGCCTCTTCCTCCCAAGTGCTGAGATTAAAGGTGTGCACCACCACGCCCAGTCTGAACCTTCATTCTTTTAGGTTATAGTTATTGATATTTACTATATTAAAATTAAAGCTGAATTGAGAGTGGTGGTACATGCTATAAAACCAGGGAGGCTGAGGCAGGAGGACAGAGTTCAAAACTAGCCTGGGCCATACAGCAAGACCCTGTGTCCAGATAATTAAATATACCATTGGCAATTCATTCAAAATGCAGCAGCAAATCTGTATAACTGTGTATGGTAAATGTAATTGCAATATAAAAGTGTGATGAGAGCGGCTCTGCTTTGCAAACATAGTGTCTGTCTACACGGGAGGCAGCCAGCTCCCCTGCTTCTTCTGCATTTACTCTGCTAAAATTAGTGCACAGCCCTGTCAGAGAGCAGCTTTGCTTTGTGACTGCATCCAAAGCTCAGCCTTGGCGGATCTCTTGAGTTTGCCCCACTCGGGATCTGATGCTATCTCAAATTTTCCTTGTTCTTTCCAGTGGTTTACAACAAAATCTGAATGGATCTTTACCCTTGCATGGTTTTTGTCACCGGGAAACAGCAGTCACTGAGTCACACAGACCTTCTAAACATTCGCACATGTCACGACACTGTAAATACTGTCACTGAGTTCATCAAACAAGTCTAGGTCATGGAAAAAGCCAGGCTCACAGCGATGGACGCTTAGTTTTCCCAGAGTCTGGTTTGTGCTTGGAAATTCAACTTTTGTCATTGACAACAAACCCTGGCCACTGTTTTCACTAAAGTGAAACCAATTTCATTTGCTGGTGAGGAAATACCAGTCAGATTCTCAGATCTGACAAAGAGGTCTGTTTGCCAGCTGTTTTATATAAAAGCTATCTATGGGGAGAACAGCTTACAACTCAATCACACTCAGTTTCTAGGAGATACGCCTTATGTATTCTTTCAGTTTCATCAAATGAACTATTAAGATGTACTTGAAATTAGTTTTTTTTTGGTCTGTCTGTCTGTTTTAAGACAGGGTCTCTCTACATAGCCCTGGCTATCTCTCTCTTTGTAGAACAGACAGGCAGGTCTCTAAGTAAAAGCACTTACCACTTATGCCTGGATTAGTATTTTTACTTTTAATTGGAAAAAAAATTCACCTTATGTGTATGTGTTTTTATTTTATGAGTGTGTTTTTGCTGACATGAATGTATTTATACTATCTGTGTGCCTGGTGCTCAGAGGTCAGAAGAGGGCATCAGATCTCTTAGAACTACAGTTACAGATGGTTGTGAGCAGCCATGAGCATAGGGAACTAAATCCAAGTCCTCTAATCTCTTAACAAATGCTCTTAACCTCTGAGCTATCTCTATAGTGCCTTATCTTTAACTTTTGAAATTACATTCTTTTATTGTGTGTGAACATGCGCCCATGTGTGCACAGCACACATGTGAAGGTCAGAGGACAATTTTACAGGAACCAGTTCTCCACTTCCTCCATGTGGGTTCATGGGATTGAACTAAGGTCATCAAGCTTGGGTGGGGGGCAGTCAGTGCCTTTGTCCACTGAGCCATGTTATGGGTGCTAAACTGAGCATTTTGAAAACCCTAGGTAGGAGTGTGCTGTAGTTTGTTGGAGGTGCCCCCCATTCATCCATTTGCATTTCTATAGCATCAGAGCAAATGCTACACAGTTACAAACACATACCGCGGTACCTACGAAAGCTTCCTGGACCCATGCAATGTGCTTCAGGAAGCTTCCGGAAGAGCCTGCAGAGGACAGTGCAGTCCTGAGTCTGTCCACATCCCTGCCACAGAAGCATTGGCGCAGCACAGCAGTGTGAAGCCAGCATGAAAGCCGGGCCTCTCTGTGCTTATCACCATCACATTTACTAAGCAGAGGATTTAGAGAAGAAACAGAACTCAGGTCAACAGAGCAAAACAAGAAGGTTATTAAGCTGGCCCTTGTTCAAGAGAATCAATTCTAAAGTGAAATCCCAGCTACGGCACAGGCAAGCTGTGCTTCCTACCCACCTCCCAGCTAGAATCTACCTTCGCAGAGAAAGAGAAAAAGCAGATGCCTGAATTACACACCTCACAAGAAAACAAGAATGGAAAGAAGACGGCTCTAGAATGTGACTGAGACTCTCATTAGCACCTGCCTGACTCGCTTGGGACTCAACACTGTGACAACATCAAGTTTGCATTCTGTTTCTAAGTGGTATATGGTTTTTTCTTGGCTATTTTTGGTAGTGAAGTATAGAGAAAGGGAGACATGGGATGGGTAATGGAGGACTAATTTAGACTCTTTAACCAACTCTCTAAATAGAGATCCTTTAGAACTGAATGTCTAAATTAAAATTTGGCATCATCTTGCTGCTCAGTAAAGGCATTCTATCCTCAGGAGACATCTGAAGGAAAGCAGAGAACGCAGTAGACAGTTTCTAGAGCGGCTCCGTGACACAAAGGTGGGCCTGGGTCTCCAGAAAAGTCATGTTGGTGGGACTTGCAGCTGATTAAGTTTTAATCTACTTTATACATCAGGCCCAATATCATTCAGTTTGTACAAAGATAAACAAGTTTCAAGACCTACATCTAAAGCTGGGCCTTGTGGTCATGCCTCTAACACCACTATAGAGGCTAGAATAGCAGGATTTTGAGTTTGAACGTCTTTAGCTAGAGAAATTTGAAGTCAGCCTATCTATCTAATGAGGCCTTGCCTCAAAATAAATGTATTTATACTAAATACATTAGCAATAAACATACAAAATCCCATGATAGGAATTATAATTTGAGAGTCTTTTGTGTGCATGTGTTTGCACATGTACATGCTTAGAGACCAGAAGACAACTTCTAGTAGCATCCCGCAGGGACAGTCCGGCTCTTTCTTATTTTGTCTGATGCAGGATCTTTCACTTGCCTGGAATTCACCAAGTAGGCTAGACTAAGTGGCCAGCGAACTTCTCAGCACTGGGATTCCAAACAGGGATTACTGTCCTCTTCCACCTGAGACTGGAAAGTGGGTATCAACTTGGGTCCTCATGCCTGTGCAGCAAGCACTTACTGGCTGAGCAATCTTCCTAGCTCTGTTCTGGCAATCTTAATGTCCAGCAAGAGGCTTGCTTGAATAAGTTACTGTAGTCAAAGACTATGAAATATTATATAGGTATTAAATCCATATAGAATATTTAAGACTTGTTAATGATATATAGTTAAGAGAAACATAGATAATTTTTCATTTTTATTCATTTAAGGGGCTTTGGTTTGGTTGGTTTATGTTTTGTGGTGCTAGGAACAAAACCCAGGGTCTTGTGCTGTTCAACCAAGCCACACCCAAGCCACTTTTGTTTCTCCAGAGAAGGGTTTATTTCAAACCCAGAAGCCCTCTTACATCTAAGTGCTGAGACTACAATTTCAATAAGGGTCAAAAAAGATTGTCAGTGAAAAAAAATTCTTTTGAAAAATTGTTTTAAAAAATGACTCTAAAGTGAAAGACAAAATCAGGAAGGACCATGTGGCTTCTGTGTACTCTAAAAATGGTGGTTATTAAGCCCAGGAACTGCCCCCAACAGACGAACAGCAAGGTTGACCGAAAAGAAAGCCGACTGAAAGACAAGCTGGAACAAATGAAGAAGGACCTTCTCACAGCCTGTTTAGCCTCCAGCTTTGCCACTGTGGTCATGGACAAGCAGGTAATCGGCTGTGACGAAGTGGGGGCAGCTTCTGCTGCCCAGGTCTCCAAGTCTACTCAGAGAGAAGGAGTTTCATACTTTCTGCAGTCACAGCCTGCAGCCAGCTCTAGGGAAGAGCCCCCACGACAGCAGCCACCTCCTCTGTGCAGCCACACTGTGCTCATGTTGTACTGGGGACGTCAGCACATGGGGCCTTTGTGCTTACATGTTGCTAGAGCTCTAAAACACACCACACTTCTGTGTGTCCAAATGAATAAGCAAAACTCCACTTCTTCAAAGTCTCTTTCAGTAAAGCAGAACATTTTTGCCGAAGGCAAGAGTCCAAGAACTGAACTGGGAGCTCTTTCTTGGGCCTCAACTCTAGCCTTTGACAAGCTTATTTATAGACCAAAATATCTTTGTCTACTGACATGGATTTTTTTTTATGAGATAGGGCTTTAGTGTGTTGTTAAGGCTGGCCTTGAACTTATGATCACCCTGCCTTAGCTTCCTGAGTTGTAGGACTGTAGGCATGTTACTACCATGACTGCCTAGCTATCATGGAAAGCATCAAAAACAAAAGAAGCAGTAGAAACAAGGCCAAGTAGCAGTAAGTTGGAAGTCTGGAAACTGTACCCACAGAACAAATATAAATTTAACAAACCCCAGATTTTTTTCATAAGTTAACAATAGAGCTGAGAAATGGAAAGGTGCCCTACCCTCACCGGCCAGCTGTAGGGATGTGCTGTACAGCAGAACACAGCAGTGTTCACACAGGAGGGGTCAGGAGAGGCAGCTCATTCCCCTGGAACCCTGCACTCAGTCCCAATTCACAGTTCCAGTTTCTCCCATCCTCTGAGCTCATTTACAAATCATGAGCACACAGAGGTCGAGAAGCAGGCGGTTTCTGAGCCCAGAGGACTTTCTGAAGCAGGAACTGTCATATGCCTCTCTGAGCGATGACTCTAGTACTCAACACTTAGACCAGAAAATCACACCAGTGACATCATTTCAACATACGTGAGGATTTGGCTCCATAGTGATTCTTGAGTAAGTGTAAGGAAGCTCTCCATACCATGCTGTAAGTCTTGGTTGCGGATAAGTTATATCTAAGAAAGAAAATAGAGGGCTCTTGAGACAGACGCCACGGTAAGGTGTGCCTGCACTGGAGGAGAAGCGTGAGGAACACAAGGAAGAGGAAGGCTGACCCAGTCCCTTCCTCAGGATATGGGAGGTGGCTAGTGGACACTGGAATGGCTACACAGGAAAGGCATGCTGGCAGGGACAGCCTGGGCAAAGGCTCTGGGGAGGGAAAGTGTGTGATCTGTTTGTTTCAGTCACAGAAAAAAAAATTCTCAAAAAGCAGAATATGGAGCCTGGGCCGTGTGAAATGGATTTGTAGTAAAAATAATCCGTTTGAAAAGCAAGAGAACCTAGTCATCTATATACGTCATGGCAACACTGTACATGTCCTTCTGATCTAAAACAGTGGAAGCAACTGTAGCACACACCTGCTTTTGTCACATGTGGATGCTATCTAAACTGTTTTAGAGAGGTCAGGTGCTACCATCTCTCCCCCACAGACATCAGTCACAACAACAAGATTAACCCAGGACTGGGGACATGCAGCTCAGTAGCAGACCTTTCTAAACCTTAAGACTGAATAAAGCCTTGCAATTGAACCCAGAATTGCTGAAAAAAGGAGTCGAGGGAGCCAGTGTTCATTAAAGGACACACACACACCAGTAGGCATTCTGTTAAGCAAGTATCATGCATCATTTTATTTAATTAACATGAATCTTATAATTTATGTACTATTAGATAAATTTTAAAGATAAGAAAACCTAGAATTACAGAGCCTCTGAACTGTAATTTGCTCAAAATTAACAATTACTTGGAATGCTAAAGCAAGCACCCAAAGCCACACTGTGAAAACTTCTAGAGTAGGGAAGGCTTCCTTAAAAAGGCTCCTATTCTGGCACCCGTGTTAAAAAAAAATGAAGCCAGTTTACATGCACTTTGTGTCTTTCTTCACAAGCAATTCAAACTGGCTCCAAGTCCTAGGGAAGGAGCTTATGTCAGAGCACAGACGCCTCCTAGTGGCCATGTGAGGTATCACAGGCATTGCAGGAGCAGGGAGAGCAACAGTTAAGGGGCAGATCAGAGTAAGGTAATCAATGGTGCTGCATCTTCACAAGCTCAGGAGAGGGGACATTGAAACTGAAGGAGACTGGCTGACTCCAGTGAAAGGAAAGAGAAAACACAAAGACTTCAGTAAAATGTGTGCCAAATGGATTAGCGAAAAGAAAGCTCTGGAAACTTCTATAAAGGAACAAGCACCATCAGAATAGAGAAGCAGTTAAAGCGAAAGAGAGGGCATGTCAGCCACAGGCCAGCTAGCCAGGCTTTCTTGGATCTCTGAGCTCTTGCCTCTCTCTTGTCCACTCTCCCTGACCTCTGGGTCTCCGCTGGGCATGGCTTCTGCCTGGCACACCAATTCCTGTCTGTCCCTTAGGGAGTCTTGGCTTTTATCCTGTTTGAGACCAGCTATGTTAAGCCAATGCAGGGAACTGCAAAACATTTGAACAGGGACTGTGCAGCAACAACTGTGGCCCAGAGGCCTGCTTACCCTCTTTGATGCCCATCCTCTGTTTCCAGGGGACATCCTGACAAAGGCGCTCCAGTATCCAGTCAGCTTCCTTCAAGTCCACGAAGCCAGGATATAAACACACCCTTAATGCAGAAAGAGCGGTCATTAGCTGAACTACACAGAAAAGGCGGACTGAATACTGGCAGAGAGTTGACTAGACCTTCACTTTAAAGGGAAGATGGAGCTATTTTCCTTCCACATGATCTTCACGTAAAATAACACACTCCATTTATGGCACCATGGAAGACACAAGGCCATAAGAGGGACACACAAGGCTTCCTAGAGTTCTGCTCCAAACAGTGTTCAAGATACTTTACTGCCCAGGAGAGAGGAGACAGAGATTACTAGCATGGCTCTGTTTTGAAACCTTGGGCAGGCACTTAATGTCCCTCAGTTTCCAAAAGTGTAACCTAAAGATGACATCCATTTCATAAGGTCACTATGAAGAGTAACTAGTAAAACGTAGAGGTCAAAAGATATTTTTTTCAAACTATATCCATTAGAAGACAGAGACTACCATGGCTAGCAAAACAAACATACCCAAATGAGGTTTCCTTTTACTAAATACATTCTCACTCTGTTAGAGACTCAGCTAAAAGAGTCATTTTGTATCTCTTCCCTAAGAAAAGTATAGAAGTGCACTCTCCTGCAGTCTTGACAGCAGCAAGCCCTCAGAAGGTGCATGTGAGTCAGAAGACCCAGAGGTCATCTAAAGCTACCTAGTTAACACAAGACCTGGCTGCCCAGAACAACACAGCTGGTCTCGCATACTGGCTGGGAAAGTCTTGCTTCAAAGGGGAGTGTCTCGGATGGATGGCTGTTTTGCTTTGTTGTTACTGTTTTTGTTTCTTGTCAACCTGATACAATCAAGGGCCATTCGGGAAGAAGGAATCCCAACTGAGGTCTTGCTTCTGTCAGACTGGCCAATAGGAAAGCCTGTGGGGGTTTTGTCTTGACTGACGATTGAGGTGGGAAGGCCCAGCTTACTGTGGGCAATACCATCCCTGGTCACATGGTCCTGGGGTGGTTAAGACAACAGATTAACCCAGGAAGAACAAGTCAGTAAGCAGCATTTCTTCATGGCCTCTGCTTTTGTTCCTGCCCGACTTCCCTCAGTGATGGACTGTGACCTGAGAGTTGAAAGGTGAAGCCATCCCTTTCCTTCCCACATTGCTCTCAGGAATCGTATTTATCACAGCAATAAAAAACAAAGATTGGGAGCCTCCAAAAGGGATTAAAACAGTAACCACACCAGCCAGTTTTACTGGGTGCTCCATATCCAGAAGAGAATCCTGTTAAGCATCTTTCATTTGTCATTTCTGATGTAATTGTTTATCTCATTGGTTTATGGCGATAGTTAATATATTGTGCATTAAAATATTTTTAAATAGTGACTACATGTAATATATATAACTTTACCTTCTTATATATATTTAATATATATTTAACTTAATATATATTTAACTTTACCTTCAGTTCACCTTAATGTGGCAATATAACACTATATAATGAATATATACATAGTTCATGAAGTGCAGCAATAAATAATGAAGCACTCATGAAAGACTGGAGCCAGCTCTGGTACTAAGATACTGTGAGTGGTGCGGGGGGGGGCAGGAAAAGGACTGTCTCTCTGGGCTTGGCTTCCTTGTGAGACTGTGGTCACAACAGTTGCTCTAACAGTCAGAAACTGTGAAATTTCAAGAGCCTATAAGTCAGGGACAGCTGCAGTCACGCACCAATGAGGAGTCACCTACCTCGACACACCTGTGGGTGACAGGCTGATTTCATGCACTCCCTCCCTGCTAAAGAAGCAGAGGAGAAGCACGTGTTAGTGAGGCAATGGGATCCACCCTGTTTGTGCCCTCCCATGGCCCTGACTCGTTAGGATTGGTTACCTATAGAGAACACTAGGAGGGCGGCATAATCTCCACCCTCCTCCTCAACTGCTAGACAAGGGAAAAAAGATGGCGCATCATTAATGGTACTGGGAACAGAACCCCGATAGGGTCAGGCCATGGGGACAAAAGCGGGAGATAATAACCTCTGACTCTACCCCTCTAGGTTTCATGCATAATTTAGGCTGATAGGATACAAGAACCTATCACCAATGGAGAGTTTAGAATGAGGACTACAGCCCAGGGGCAAGTGCACACACCTCAACACCTTCAAAGACAAATGTCTAGTGAGTTCCTCTGCATAGAAACCCTTCAGTGTTCCCATCACTGTACTCATGGTCCTGGAGACCTAGACCCCTCTTCTGACGACTCCCACAGAGCCACCATCCTCAGCAGCAACCGCTTGCATTCCTTTACTACAGCACTAGCCCCTGTTTCCGTACGCAGGAATACTTCTCTACCAGCCAGCAGCCCATATCCAACTCACCTCCCAGTCAGGCCCAGGGAAAACTTCTCACTTCCCCTACAAAAATCTCACTGAGCTTTACCTCTAAAACTTCCCTGACCATTAATTTGTGCCAGTAACAAGACCCATCTCACCCTGTGCCAGTATTAGATCTTATGTACAAAATTACAACTTGTTTAAATGTCTATTCTATTCACTAGATGTGGGTCCCTTAAGGGGCAAAGAGTGACTTATTCTCACACCTTACACACAGTGGACGGGTGATAAAAGCTTGCTGAATGCTGTGCAGTAGTGGCACACGCCTTTAATCCCAGTGCTTGGGATGCAGAGGCAGACAGATACATCTCTGTAAGTTCAAACCCAGCCTGGTCAACAGAGCAAATTCCAGGACAGGCTCCAAAGCTACAGAGAAACCCTGTCTCGAAAAATAAAAACCAAACCAATCAAACAAAGTTGCTGAATTTAATCCAATGTGGAAAGGTGTGAAACAGACATGCAGGTGCAAGTTTCATGGCAGAAAAGCAACAGAGCACACAGATCATTTACTACTTTAAAGGTTCTCCTATCATCTCTCTCAGGGGGCCAGTGGTTCGTGACCTCTGCGTTAGGCTCCTAGCCAGCTGAATGAGTACAGCTAGCATTTATTTCCCAAGGACCACATTGTATGGAAGTTGTCTATATAGATTCTGAGGATATAAATACTGTGCTTTAGAGAAACACAGAAGAAGTGCATCTAGAAACTGTCTCCCTTCAAACATGGAGCACACTTCTGGGAACTGGCAAACAAAGCCTAGGCGAGTTAACTTTGGACACAGCAAGGCTGAGCCCCAAACACCTAGGGAGATATGCTGTGACGTTTCTCTCAACTTGCAAACTTACGACTGCATCCCTCCCTTTTAAGCCCAACTGTAATGGTTTTGTGGCATTGTTCTCTCTACCACCAATAGAGGCGATACTGCATAGCTACCGTTCAAACAGTCAAAGACTAGTAGACCTAAGCTGTAAGTGACTGGACTACTAGTACTTAACATACAAAGAAGAAAATCAAATTCTAGAGAGATGGAAAGAACTCAGGACTAGTTATATAGCTAACTAGTTGCAAAGATGTGACTAGATAATTACTAAAATTATGTTGATATTTGTGTGAGTTTCAAATTCTTGTAAAATCAATCTATAAATATCTATATAACATAATAGACTGCTCATGGGCAAGAACATCCATCTGATGCTAACTGCTATAAAAGTATGGCTCATACTGATAGCTTATTTACATCAGGTGGAAAGTGAGAAAAGAAGCCAATATATCTCACTCCTGCTTTGGAAAACATTCCAGACACAAATGAATACAAGAGGAACATTTAACATTGCTTAAGTTGCTCAGCAGCAACCCCATGGTTTTAATACATGGGCGCAGGGTCATCCAGTTTACAGCACTTTTCTTATATAAGGACTGCTAGTAAAGTGGCACTCGAGGCTTCCCAACAAGCCAGGCTGCAGTGACTCAGGACAAGGCCTTTTCTGTATCCAGTCTACCCTTTCAGAAACCAATGAAACGGGGCCAGGAAATCAACCCCAGAGTTAGAATTGAATGTGCAGAGATCTTGCTGTGTTTTCTATACCATCGGTAAATCCAGGAAGTCTCCTCAAAAGATCAAGTTCAACGACTGAGGTAGACTATTCCTTCCAGCTAAAAGTTTGGAGCTATTGGGCCATGCTCTTTTTAAAGGGAAAGTCATCGAGGGAAAGACCCTGGCCATGCACTTCACTGTGGGCAATGCTTACTTACTCAATCACTCTCGGCTCTGGGATTGTACGCACAACCTGCAAGGAAACAGGCAGATCTGAGCTCTGGGATTGTTCCCAAGGGTCAAGAATAGCACATACCCCCTCTTGTTTCTAGCCAAAACAAGGCATGTTTACACCTATCCTTTTTCCACCCCACCACCACTGCCCCAACAAAGCATTGTTCCTGCAGTTCCTATTCACACTGGCCAGCTGACCGAAAACGTGATACAATTAGAACTAGTCAACTTTCCCGTTAGCCAGACACTCTGCAGAAAACTTTTATTAATAAAGAAGACTTTTTTTTTTAAAGTAGAAGACTAAGAGCAGTTTTGATAATTATTTATATCAGCACTTCTCAACCTGTGAGCCATGACCTCTTTGGGAGCTGAACGACTCTTTCACAGGGGTCACCTAAGATCATTGGAAAACATAGATATTTACATTACAATTCCTAACAGCAGCACAATTATGAAGTAGCAATGAAATAACTGTATGGTTGAGGTCACCACAACATGATGATTGTATTAAAGGGCTGCAGCATTAGGAAGGTTGAGAACCGACGATCTATATGATTGTTACTATACCAAGATGCCTAACTTTTAAACTGTATTTTTTTTCATTTTATTATTCTTTTAAGTGAAGGGGCTGAGGAGATGGCTCAGTTGATAAACACTTGCTACAAAAGCATGAGAGACTAAATTCAAATTCTCCACACCATGTAAATGCTGAGTGGGTGTAGAGGCTTATCTGCAATGCACAGCTCGGGAGGTGGAGACAGGGAACTCCCAGGGCAGACAGGCTCATTAGACTAGCTGCATTTAGAACATTCTGTATTCAATTGAGAGACCCTGACTGGATATAATGTGGGGAGCAATTGAGGACAATACCTGATGTCAACCTCTGGCCTCTGCACACACATCTATAGGCACATACACATGTGTACCCATACATATAAATATGCATTTGCATAACACACACATGAAAATAAAAAAAGAACTGGGAGTTACTTCAAGAGAGAGCACCTGCCTAGCATACATAAGACTCTGGGCTTGATCCCCAGCCCTGCAACGCCTTTGTCCCTCCAAAACTGAGTCATCTATGTTTTTTACATTTATTTCCTATGGGCGTGGGGGTTAAAAATCAGGCATTTTGCTATAATCACTGAAATTTCAGAAGGATTTTCTGTAACAATTCTGAAGAGAACATCATTATAGAACGGTTAGATCTTAGCTAGCCCACGCAAGCTCTTGTCATAGTACAGCATTAAGCTGGTAGTCATGGTATAGCTTCCCTGCCCTTCCTCAAAAGGCAGAGGGTTTGGAGGGAAACATGGCCATACAATGAGGGCAGAATACAAAGAATCTTCAGGCAGATAAGAAAACCAAAACAGTTCACATTTCTCTATTATTAGACTCCTTTTGTTCTGCTACTCTTAAGTACACCCATTCAGCCACCGCTGGAGCACCCGCTCCAGAAACCCAGCTTTTGTAAGCACATCTCTGTTACCACTGAAGGAGAAACAGCAGTTTACCAGCTGAGGCTCTTTGAACACAAACTCTCTGTCAGGCAGCTGCTTCCTCCGCCAGGCCTGCCCCGGTGTCTGGGGAAGATGGCTCCTACCAGTAGTAGCTGAAACAAGAGAGAAGAGCCTCAAACAAGAGCCAATAAACCTCCCTGAAGATGACTTATGAACCCAAAATTAATTGGCAAGGCAACAACCAGCCTCCACACACTCTGAAGGTACTGACTAAACAGGGGGAGCCAAGTTTATGCCCTTAGCTCACCATCGACCAGATCGGACAAATGCCAGCCATTTCTAAAGAAAACTGAACAACTCAAGTGGGAGTTCATTATAGAGCAAAGGACAAAAACAAGACGGTGGCGGCTGTCCACACCCACACAGTCCCTGCAGGTTCTTGCCTGGCTGAGCAGCCCAGGCTCCCTGTACTCGGGCTCGCCGTCTTTTGTCGTCCATATTGAACACAAAGCTTTCTGTTCTGAGATTTCAGAAGATTTCATTCCTGATTCAAACCATGGGATGGTTACCTGTGTTCAAAAAGAAACGAGTGCTTTGTTAAAGACTGTGAGAGCCTGGCCTCCTAACAGGTAATTATAGCCCTTTTGGTCAGAAGAGACAGCACAACAGCAGATAGAGCTTCTACATAAAGTCAACTCTTTACGACGTCTCTGTCAGAAGCTGATTCACCTGGACTGCTGGTTATCACAGCACTTTTTCAGTAGGTAGTCTGTCACACATAGAGTGTGCTATTAGTCTCAAGAGCAGAACACGCCCCATAGTCCTTAACACGAATATTGAAAAACAGGCCAAGTCAGGTGTGGTGGTGCATGCTTTTAGTCCCAACACTTGGGAGGCAGAGGCAGGAGATCTATGTGAGTTCGAGGCCAACCTGCTCTACAGAGTTCCAGGACTGCCAGGGCTACCCAGAGAAACCCTGCTTCAAAAGCCAGAAAAAAAAAGTCAATACCCAGTTTCCTCGTGCATTCCTGCTTACACTGGTTGTATGAGCATCCCCAGAAGTTTTAAAAGTAGACATGACAGAGGAACCGGAAGGGCTTTGGCCAAGTGTAAGAGAAGCACAAACAGACAAATCCTACATGACCTCACACATAAAGACTTAAGAAAGCCGAGGCCCTAAGAGTAGAATGTGATTCCTTGTGATGAGGGAAGGGGGCTAGATGGGGAAAAGGACACTGTGGATCCAAAGTACAAAGATTCATTTGGACAAGGTGAGTTTTACTGATCTACTGCATGAACAATAACCATATACACCAAATCCTGGGTATTTCATAGCTACAAAGAGTAGATTTTAAATATTTCCGTCACAAAAGGCATGTGAAGTAATAAATGTATTCATTTTGTGCTCTTCCTATATCACAAGCATGTATCAAAACGTCACAGTATCCCATAAATACATACAAAAATTTGTCCACTAAAATTAAATTTAAATTAAAATCTAAAATATTCATATCCACCTTCAAAACTATGATTTAGGAAAGATTTCATTTCTATACTTATAACAAGCAGAGAAAGGTAATATGCTAATATATATGGGGAGCAGGGGTTTAGTGACTTACAAAGTCACTCAGAGAAATCAATAGCGACTAAAAGTTCAGCTTTTTATCAAGTCTCAGCCTTAAGCTAATCAAATCCCCTACATTTTTGCCCACTAACTACACCCTGTGGCAAATACAGAATACAGGAGGGTCGGGCCACATGTTCTGAATTTATGAGCCACTTCTTTATGGGTCTAGGAAAGCTTCAAGTTCCCAAAGAGAACACAGTTATATTAACGCTCAGCCTACAGATCCCCAAGCTCCATCTCCTAGACCTTCTGATCCACAAGAGTAGCTCTGGGTTCGGGACTCCATGCTTATAAATCTCCTTAGGTGATACAAAGTATGGTTTACCGGCACACTCCTATAATCTCAGTATTCAGGAAGCCTGAATTAAATATTGAGAGCCTGTCTCATCAACAACAACCTATATCAGGTAGAGACACGAAGAGCCTGTCAGCTGCCCCAAAGCGTTAATGAAACGATCCAAGTCCAACTCTCCAGCCGAGCGAGATGTGCGAAGGAAGCCCTCATCTCCGAGGTCTTAAAGGCATAAGACAAGGGTTAGCGGTGGTCCCCGAAGGCCTCTGACCAGCGCACCTTGCTGCTCATTCACACCTTGCTGCTCATTCGTCTAGGACAACTGCTGAAAATCAAATTTCTCAGAGCCGTCTGAGACTTAGTTTGTGGAGTCCCTGCCACCCTGGCACCCAAAGCTTGAAAACCGTAAGAAGAACAAGGGCTCTGGCAGTAGCGGGAACTTGCTTTGAATGAAGATCTGTCCCTGTTCCACCTGCAAACACCGCGCCAACTGACGTTACCGTCTGAGCCCCAGCCTCTCCTTCACAAGCAAGAGCAGTCAGCACCGCCCTCAGGGTTGGGGTAAAGTACAGCGGGGAACAGCCTGCTGATGTGACGGGGGGAGCTGGGCTCCTTTCTTAATTCAGACCGACTCCCTTCCAGTCGGTGGCCTAGGAGCAGTCCTCACACGCGCCGCAAGCTAGAGCTGGACGCACGGGACCAAGCCCGCTGAGCTTGCGGAAAGTCCCCTGTGCTCTGAAACAGCTCAGCTTTCGGGACGCTGGGGAACCTTCAGAGTAAGGCACCAACTCCTGTAACACCCAACCACAGGCCGCGCTGTAACCTACTTCCTCTTACGTCAAACATTACCGCCCCTTCCGGTGTGTACCCCGGAGTCCGGGTCACCCCATATCTCTGGTGCCTAGAGGGCCGGGTCGAGGTGCTGAAAGGAACCAGATTAGAATTGTGGACAGGGGCGGGGGGGTTAAGACGGCCAATGTGAGGAGGAGGTAGGAATGAAGATGAGTCTCTTAGGCCTAGATTCCCACGACGTAAGCTTCCGAAACTAGTGCTGGCATCTTTGGTTTGTTGTGGAAAGGGCAACCATAGTACCCCGGAACTTGGTGGACGGACCCAGGAGTTGGAAGGACTCGGATCATAGTGTGTTCAGCCATAGAATTCCCTTGTTTTCTTGAAAACCATGAGGAGGAGCTAGGATGTTCCCACTGTAGCTGCTCAGCTTTCGTTCACAGCATTTGAGGCGGGGCATGGGACCATGTCTTATTTGTCTGAGCTCCCGTGTTAAGTAAATTTTACTTGAGTCCTCAGTCTGCCTAAATTTCATCCTAGTGCCACCATTTAGGGCAGGTGCTCCACTTCCTTTTTAAATGATCATAGCTCCTGTCAGTGGGATTAAATAAGATCAAACTATCTAGAACACTACATAAATTTAATTATTCAAGATGGCTCAAAGTGTCTCCTCACCCATCCGACCTCTTGAGAAGCATCTTTAAAGTTAAGCCCATGTATCTTACAACGTGACAGTACTAACTGTAGCACTGAATTAAATATTTTCTGAAAGCTATTCTCTAAAATTTAGCCAAGCATGATCATTGCCACAATCTTTCAAATAAGCCTGATACCTTAAGAGTAGCAATAATGACCTTTTAAGGAAAACCCTTGTCTGCCTAAGAGAATAGAATCTCTGTCCTAGGGAGACCTAGCATTGCTATTGGTCTGTGTCAATTACCTGGCCAAAGGACTGCCCCTAGGAAGGAAGGCTTCTTGTAAGCAACACTAAAGAGATAAGCGACTAATTATATAATTTAAGGAGCTACTGTGCTTTACCTCTCTGAATTCCCACCCTCTACCAGTCTCTTACAGAACACGGGCATAAACAAACATAGCTTTCTTTTTTCTTGCTCTCTCTGCTCTAAGCATGCTTCCTGCTTCATGCTCTAAGCACACCTCAGGCTCCCCCTAAAATTATGTGCTTCTTTAATGCTTCCCTTCTGCCATGATCTCCCCTCCCCCTTCTCCATTATTTTCCTCTGAGCAGCTGCTGAGATTTACAACTCACCTGCTCTCGGGTGTTTTTCTTTTAAACTAATAAAATTGTCCTTGAACTTCTTTTTGAGTCCATTCTTAAATTCTTTTCCTAATGAGACTAAAAACACCAGGAGGCAACCACAATTCCCCTGTATTGATACTAAATAGTGCTCAGCTGTAGCAAGCTCAATGCTCCTGACCAATGTACTGATATTGCCGCCACTTTCAAGTACAATTTTCAGTACATCTATTTTTTTTGTTATATTTTGTGACATTGAGAGAAAAATGATTTATCCCAGAACTGAAAAGAGAGGCAGCTGGATTGTAATTTTTACTGTTTTTTTCTCCATCACCTAGTAATCATTCGATGTCTGCTTCTGGCTCAGGAACACTTGATACATCTCCTAAAGGGTGTTATTTCTTTTTGATGATTATAGTTTTTGAACTGCAATAGAGATCCCTGGAATGAAGTGTTCCTGAAAGTACTGATTAGCACCCAGTCAGCCTCTAATGGAATGTTTCAAAAAATCAGCCCATGACCTGTTGGCATCTGAAATCACAGCACTTTCTTTTGTTTCTTTTATAATATTTTTTATTATTTAAAACAATTTTTAAAAAGATTTTATTTATTATGTATACAACATTCTGCCTCCATGTATGCCNGGAAGAGCAGGCAATGCTCTTAACCTCTGAGCCATCTCTCCAGCCCCCATATTTAAAACAATTTTTAAAATTTAAATATATTTTGTGATAGTCTTCTCATCTCCAAAGTCCTTCCAAATTCTTTCCACATCCCTACCCACCCAGCTTTAAGTTCTTTCTCAAAAAACAAAAACTCAATACAACAAAACCCCCAAAACAAAAATAAACCAACACCAACAAAACAAAACAAAAACCCCCCACCCAATTGTAGCCAAATAAAAGCAAACAAAACCTGTAGGGCCCATTATATATTGGTCAACTATCACTGAACATGAGGCCTGTCCTAGAGTGTTTGATATACCCATTGTCACTTTATTGGAGAAAATAGACTTTCTTTCTCCCAGCAAGTATAAATGACAGCTCAGTTGTTAACCTTTATCCTAGTGGCTATGTTTCATCCATCCATCCATCCATCCATCCATCCATCCATCCATCCATCCA
>LOJH01010255.1:0-27623 GCA_001685095.1 Ellobius talpinus
AAGAGAAGAGAAGAGAAGAGAAGAGAAGAGAAGAGAAGAGAAGAGAAGAGGAAGAAACTGCCTTAGTGACTCTGATTTGGACTTGGGGAGTTGGGGTGGTTATTGTTTGTTTGCAGTTTTAGTTTGGTTTCTGTCTGTTTGTTTATTTCTGTTGTTTCATTGTCATTGTGTTGACTTTAAATGAAATATATCAAACATGTCCAAATGTAAACAATATGAATATCCTGCCCAACTTCTGGAGCCACTATGTGGGAACCTGTAGACAAATAGAGACAGCAAAAACAGCCGCTGCCTGAGGTCATGCAAGGGGCATCAGACACTGCTGAGTAATCACTGACACTCTGGGTCTATGGGTGCTGCCATCAGGAGTGTCAAGGATTCTGTCTCTTCCTTTTATTATCATGCTTAAATCAGCCTGAGTTAAAAATCATGTCATGGATAAAACAAGGCAAAACTTTGAATGAACAAGGCAGGATATTAAACAAAACAAACTGGAATACATACCCTGAGTCCTGCTTTCTTCTGCACATTTCACTCGTGGAAGCTCAGCTCTCACAAGAACCACCCAAGTGCATGGTTGGGATTGTCAGGTTACAGAGAAGGAAGCACAGAATTAGCCTTTATCCAGAACCTGAAATAGTAAAGGCAGAGTTGAGATGCACATCCTGGAAACCTGAGCTGGAGTCTAGACTGTTGACTCCTACTGGATAATTTGAGAAGTAAAATGGTACATAGATACATGATTTAAAAAGGAAAAAGAGGAAAATGTGAGCCATAGTTGTCAAATTTTTTAAAAGGCATCCAATAATGGATATTCTTTACTTAACTGGACTTTAAAGGATGAGTAACACAAGTGTTGGATAGAGAAAGAGAAGAATTGAAGGAAAGAAAAAACCATAAGCAAAGAAAGGCGGGAAGTGGGCAGGATAGCTCTGTAGCTCCTGAGTACGACTGAAGACCATGGATTGACGCGTTTGATACACCATCTTGCTCTGTAGTTCGTGCTGGCCTCAAATTCACAGTCATGCTGCTGGGCCCCAGAAGCGCTAGGATTGCAGCTGGGACCCGCCACGCCCATCTGTTTTGCAGCTTTGTTTTTAATTCTAAGAGCACAGAGATGTACTTCCTAATATTTAATATGTTCCATGGGGAAAGGTCTTTTATGGGGATTCAAGAGGGACACTGAAATGGACTCAGGGGGCATGGGGTTTATTAGAAGACTTATTCATGCCATAAACTGGCAGAGAGACACCACTATGACAGGGACTCATGTGGAGAGTTCAAACCCTAGCCCCACATAAAGACAGAATGGCTGAGGCTCTGAAGAGAGGAGGTCAGGACCACATGGCAGAGAATGGGGAGATTTCATGGCACAACCCTGAGGCCAGACTCTCTGATTCCCAGGCAGGAAGGAAGGGAAGGAAATGGGAGGAGGACCTGTGGCCACTAATATCCCTTTTGATGTAAACTCACTTCCCCAAGTAAGAAACCTCTGGCACCTGGAAGCTGGTTAGCTAGAGACTCACAGGCAGTGTTTCAGTGGTCTGCCTGTCTGCATCTGCGAGAGAGAACAACAGCTAGATTCTAACACGGTCTTTTTTATTTAAAAAAATCTTTTCATTTTACATACCAACCCCAGTTCCCCATCCCTCCCCTTCTCCTGTCCAGTCCACTTCCCTCCATCCCACTCACTCCCCCATCCACTCCTTAAGAGGGCAAGGCCTCCCTTGGGGCATCAACAAAGTCTGGCATACCAAGTTGAGACAGGCCCAGGCCCCTTGCCCCTGCATCAAGGTTGAGCAAGGCATCCCAGCATAGGGAATGGGCTCCAAAAAGCCAGTTCATGCACTTGGGTTAAATCTTGGTCCCACTACCAGGGGTCTGACAAACAGGTCAAGTCACACAACTGTCACCCACATTCAGAGGGCCTTGCCTAGTTTGATCCCATGCAGGCTCCCCAGCTGTCAGTCCAGAGTCCATGAGCTCCCACTAGTTTAGGTCAGCTGTCTCTGTGGGTTTCCCGATCATGATCTTGAGCCCCCCTCCCCCACTTTCTGATATGATCTCTCTTCCCTCTCTTCAACTGAACTCCAGGAGCTCAGCCCAGGACTTGGCTGTGGATCACTGCATCTGCTTCCATCAGTTACTGGATGTAGGTTCTATGATGACTGTTAGGGTAGTCACTAATCTGATTATAGGGGCAGACCAGTCCAGGCATCCTCTCCACTATTTACAGGAGTCTTAGCTGGGTCCTCATTGTGGATTCCTGGGAATTTTCTTAGCACCAAATTTCTCCCTACCCCCAGAATGGCTCCCTCTATCAAGATATCTCTTCCATTGCTCTACCCCTCTGTCCCCCCCCCAACTCGGCCATCTCGCTCCCTCGTGTTTCCAGCCACAAGGCAGCTAATAGTTTATTCTTACACATGGTATCTGTGCTTGCTAACCTTGGTTGTCGACTCGAAGAAATGGAACATTGGTTGAGGAATTACATCCATCAGATTGGCCCGTGGGTATGTCACTGGGTGATGTAGAAGGGCCTAACTTCCTGTGGACAGTACCATCTCTAGGCATATGGGCCTGCGCTACACAAGAAAAGTAGCTGAAGAGCTGAATATGGAACAAGGAACAAGCCAGTTAGCAGCATTTCTCCTTGGTTTCTGCTTCAAGTTCCTGCCTTGAGATTTTGCATTGGTTTCCCTCAATGATGGATTGTATGTAGTCTACAAGATGTAATCTATAAGATGAAATAAACCTTTCCCTCTCATTGTTTATCACAGCAAGAGGATCAAAACTAGGACAGTACCCTAATTCTGTAATTCCTATTTCAAGAACACTGAAAAGACAGCAAATTAAGTCAAATCCCTGAGTGTATCTATCTAGCTTGAACCAGGGAGCAGAAAATCCAAGGTACATTCTCACTGATCTCCCTTGGTGTCTTAACGGACATATCTTAGGATCTAACTGGTAGTTAAGAATATCAGAGTCAGATAAATTGGTTCAAACACTAACTCTGTGATTTAATGGCTATATGAACTTGGGCATGTGAATTAATACATCTGAAGTTTTATTCTTATCTCTAAAATTCTGTTAAGAATCTCTTACTCATACATTGCTTTGCAGAGCAAATGAAGTCATGTACATGTTAAGCAGAGTACCTAGCTGGTGCAAAGTAAATTCTCAATTTGGTAAACATATTAGCAGCATACAAATGTCAAAATTAAATGAGAACATGGTTCCATGTTGTTCCTTGGAGCTGCAAAGATCTAAACTTGTGTGTCTGTGTGTGTCTGTGTGTGTGTGTGTGAGAGAGAGAGAGAGAGAGAGAGAACATTAAGATCAGGAAAAATCATCTATTACTTTTCAATCAGTTGGCATAATTTTTAAACACCAAAATTATAAAGATATTCAATCTGCTGATAATTTGATTCTAATTAAAACTTTCACATCCACAAATCTGGAATTACAAGGAGGGAAAAGCAGAAATGAAATAGCAATTAACCTTTGGTTCTGAGCGTATTTGCTCCTTCCCAAAATGGATCAGTTGCCATAGAGATTATACCTACATGATCTGCAGATGTGACCGAAGCCACATGGAGTCTCTGAGCTGGCCTCCTCTCAGTGTGGCTTTGGGATAATTTTTAAAAATCTGCTGAAAGAGAACTGAAAGCTGATCTGAAACTCTGCAAGAATGGAAGTGGAAGGGAAAGGGAAGTAGCCAAGGAGAATGTGGAATTCAGAGGCCAAGATATTAAGAATCATAAGACTGAATCAGATCCATTCTCCTTCATCTACAGCTTTCCAGTCTGTCTGTGGCTAGGGGAGACTGTTAAAAAGAAGAGTCTGATGAGTGTGAAGAGTGTCTCACTCCTATTAGGAAGAGACTTCTTTGCTTAGGAAGTTGACCAACCAAGCCCAAGCCTGCCTTAGGCAGAGAAGGTAAAGAGAGGAGGGTTCACCTACAGTGCATTTCTTGTCCTGTCTCTCGAATACTTGGTGGACATAAAGCAAGCAAACATAGTGGTAGTATGTACAGGATGGGCTAGAGTTTTTAGTCCGTTTTGTATGAAAAATAAAACAATATTTCTAGATAGGAACATTTAAATCAAAGAGGTTTATTTGGGCTCCTGGTTTTAGAGATCCCTGGTAAAAAGCACTCATCCGATGACAATGTTGTTAGTAGACTCTTGAGGCAGGACTAGTAAGAGAAAGGCATGGTGCTAATTCTTGATCATCAACTTGGTTGGACCTGAAATCAACCAGGAAACATGACTCAAGGCAATCTGTGAGAGCACTTTTTAGAAGTATTAATAGGAGAGAAGACTCCCTTAGAGGGATCAACACCTCTGACAGCAGCTCACATATATAGAGGACTGAGGGAGAGGTAAGTCTGCCTTTGCCTGTCCCATTCACTCCTTGACAGTGAATTCATCTATCCTGTTGTGGCTGCTGTCATCCTTCCTGACTTCAGAACCTAGCCTCTTCAGCCTCCCAGTGTGGACTGAAAACATACAGTTTTCCAGGAATTTCCCAGGTTTAGAGCACCAGATTGGGGCTTCTGAGGCCTCCAGCCTTACCACTGAGCAGCAACCTCTTCTACAAACTGTTAGTAAGCCACAGCCATACATGTCTATGTCTTTCCTTACTCCTTTTCTGGGCAACAGAAAAGGTGTCAAATCTGTCCACTCCAACTCCATTGTAGTTATATATCCTGTCACTGGATCACACTATAGCTTCCAAATCCTGCCCAATTCAGTTGAAAGCAATCAACCAATGATCTGAATCCTTATTGTTTAAATATTTACCCCATCAAGTACCACCACTCCATCACACACGTGTGTACAGATGCAATTGTGTGTGTGTGTATGTGTATTTGGTCATCAAGCCCAGGAATCTCCAAACATTTTATCCACAGAGATAAATCTCCAATTCATCCCTTTTTAATTCTGCCTTCTATCAATCTATAGAATATGTAATGATTCATATGAGGTTTTGGTCCAGTTAATAGTAGTATAAACCCCCATTCCGATCAGCAGCATTCATTTGCATCTGGAGTCGATTCACAGATACTTAGGTAATCTCTACAGTGTGCTAAGTCTTCCCTAGCCTTAGTGCCATCTGACTTCATTATATTTCCTACATTACTACGCTGGCAGCATTTTAGGATTTTCTAATCGGCTTCCTCAGATTTTACTAACCTGTCTATGACCCAGTTCTAACCACATTGTAAGATATTCTTTTACCAACAACATGACTGTCAGAACTAACTTTTTTTCAATCATTGTAATAAAATATATTTTGGTACATTGTATTTTAATAGTGTTTATTTACATCCCAGATTTTGAAAGGAGAATGCCCAAACACAATGGTGCTGGCTTTGGTTAGGGCTCCTCTCATTATAACACAATATGGCAGAAAACATTATTGTGGTGAAATTTTGTTTGTGATCTAACAAATGAAGCTTGCTTGCCTGAAGATCAAAGTTTGGAACAAAGCTGCTAATTAGCCATAGAGGCTAGGCAATGGTGGCTCACACCTTTAATCCCAGTACTCAGGAGTCACATGCCTTTCACCCCAGCACTAGGAAGGTACAAACAGGAAGGAACATGGCTGGGCAGAGAGAGAAATATAAGGCAGGAGACAGGAGCCCAGTGTATTCAGTCTGAGGATTCATGGAGACAGGGTCTTGCCCACTTTGGTCTGAGGATTTGGTAGAGGTAAAAGGTCTCTCTAGTGGCTGACTTCTTTACTTCCCTGATTTTTCAGCATTTACCCCAATATCTGACTACAGGTTTTTATTATTAACACCAACTAGAATTCACGCTACACATCATGGTGAGAACTATGTATAGGGAACATTTATACATATGGAAAGGCAAGAAATCAGAGATGGGAGAACAGCCTTTCTCTTTTTTAATATTCATCTTGGAAGGACTGACAAAGATCCCACAAAACATGCATAAGTTCCTTATAAAGGTAGCATCCTTCATGACCTTGATACTTCCTGCAGTGTCCCAACTCTTGAAGGGTCCACATCAACTTTCAGCACTGCCACATCCAGAATCAAGTTCTCAATTCTTGAACACATGTGAGACACAGTCAAACCATGTTCAAGCTGAAGCCCATTTTACTGCGAGTTACAGAGTGAACTAGACGAATAAAGCAGTCAGGAGGAAATCTAGTTCCTGTTTATAGGTAGATTCCTTCATAACTTATATCTACCTGTATTTCCCAGATAAATTCCAGCCCCTCTCATCTCTGTTAAGCCAGCATTCAAGGTCAGACATATAATTACTTTCATCTCAAAATCTGAGAGCTGTTAATAATCTAGACAATATTAATCACAACTAAGGAACAAAATAGATTCTGACTTAAGTGAGTTCCCATTAAAATATGAACAGGGTCTCCTGAAAACAGTGACATTGAAAGTTTATTTTTTCCTTTGATACACACAAGAGTCTTACAAGTGGCATGTTCTCTGGTGTCCTCTGGAAATGCTCCCTCCCCAGGGAAGCCTTCCTAGACCAGTTGTCATAGTTAACTTTAACTGTCAACATGACATAGCCTAGAATCACCTGACCAAAAGTCTTATTCTAGTTTACTATTCTGTTGTTGTGATAAACATCATAACCAAAATCAACTTGAGGAGGCAATAGTTTATTTTAACATATGCTTCCAAGTCACAATCCATCATTGAAGAAACTCAGGCAGAAATAGAAGCAGGAACAATGAAGGAACACTGCTTACTGACTTGCTCTCTGACTCATGTTCAGGTAGCTTAATTAAACAACCCAAGCCAGCCTGCCTAAAGATGACACAAGATGGTAGTGGGCTGAGCCCTCCTAAAACAACCAACAATCAAGATGATCTCCAACCTGACTGAGAAAATTCTTCATTTGAGGTTCCCTCTTCCAAGGTGATTCTAGATGGTGTCAAGCTGACAGTAAAACTAAATAATTGTCTTTATCTGGTTGGTTTGTAGACAAGTGTGGTAGTTTGAATGTAACTGGCTCTATAAGTTTATAGGGAATGGCACTATTGGAAGATGTGGCCTTGTTGGAGGAAGTATGTCACTGTGGTGGCAGGCCTTGAGGTCTCCTATGCTCAAGCTATGCTCAGTATAGACACAGTCCACTTCCTGTTATCAGTGGATCAAGGTGTAGAACTTTCAGCTCCTTCTCCAGTATCATGTCTGCCTGCCTACAGCCACACTTCCTGCCATGATGATAATGGACTAAGCCTCTAAAAAACATAAGCTAGCCCCAATTAAATATTTTCCTTTATAAGAGTTGCTTTGGTCATGGTGTTTCTTCACAGCAATAGGATCTGTATCTATTGGAAGTTGGTACCAGAAGTAGGGCATTGCTTTGATATGCCTGACCATGTTTTGATTTGGAGGAATTTGGACTTTGGTAGTTTGGATTAGGAAAACAGAAAAATTCATCAAATGCTATTTAATGGTACATACTAATAGGAGCATGGAAGACAGTGGTGCTGATTGATATGAACTGTGGGGGCATAGCTAAGAGATTTCAAAAAAATAAGAATTTTAATATATTGCCTAGAGATCTTTCTTGTGGTATTTTTGGTAAGAAATATAGCTGCTTTTGGCCTTGTCTGAAGAGTCTAAAGTGAAAAGATTTGAATTAATTCCATCAGCAGAGGAAATCTCAGATCAGCTGAAGATTGACTCGACTGTGTGATTATTAGTGGTCACTGTTATACATACCTATAATGAAAAGGAACAAGCTGAGCAAGGAAAAGTACAAAATGTAAAATTTGAGTGAAAAGGGAGTGGAATGGAGCTAAATTCTATGTTCAAGAAAACAAACAAATTAAGAAAGGGAATAAAGGGAGTGGTGACCTCAGGGCAAGATCCCATCCAGCTAACTTTCCAACTTGTGAAAAAGACATGAATGTAGTGATACACACCATTAACCCCAGCACTCTCCTAAGGCAAGCAGATCACTGCATTTGAGACCAGTCTGATACATAGATCCAGTCTCAGAACAGCCAAGCTTAGGGAGTAAGGGAAACCATGGAAAACAGAAAGTTGGTAAAGATGTAATTGAGCAAGGAGGCCATGTCCCAGCCCCAGAAAGCAGAACTTGGTAGTTTCATGCACATAGTTCTAGATTTACAATCAAGAATAGAAGAAAGGCATTCTGGAATCTTCCCCATGACTAAGGAAAGTCACTGAAGCCAGGCATGTATCAGCAGTGTCCCTGAATGGAGGCCTTGAGAGGGCACTGTATAAAGCTGTGAATCTGAAGCCTGGATTGCCTTGGAGATCCCAAGATGTTGGAGATGACAGGGCTGTGAGATACCCGCTGAGGAAAGCTGCTAATGGGGAGTGGAGCCAGCTGAAGAGAAAGAAGTGTGTTGAAGTCAACAAAGCTGAAAGGAGTTGGAGATCTGAAGAGCATTTTGACATCAGACATGGTGATGCAGAGATGAGAGTTTTCCTAGCTGGTTCTCAGTCTTGCGTTGGTCCAGTATTTCCTCACTATGCTCCCTTTCCTGCATTTTGGAATAGTAAATGTATCCTGTGCCATTTTATATTGGAAGCACATGATCTGTTTTTTTATTTTGGTTTTATAGGGGATTACAGTTAAGAGATTGCATGAATCTCACAAGAGACTGAACTTTGGACTTTTAAACATTGCTGAGACTAAGACTATAGGATTTTTGAAATTGGACTAAGTGCATTTTGCATTATGAAATTGTTATAAGCTTATGGAGACCAGGAAGTGGAATGTGGCAGTTTGAATATAATTGGCTCCCATAAGTTTATTGAGAATGGCACTAGTAGGAGATGTAGCTTTGTTGAAGTAGCTTTGGCCTTGTTATAAGAAGTGTGTCACTGTAGGGGTGGGCTTTGCCCAAGCTGTGCCCAGTGCAGTATACACATTCAATTCATTTCCTATTGCCTATGGACCAGGATGTAGAACTTCCAGCTCCTTCTCCAGGACCATGTCTGCCTGCATACTGCCATGCTTCCTGCCATAATGATAGTGGACTAAATCTCTAAAAATGTAAGATAGCCCCAATTCAATGTTTTCCTTTATAAGAGTTGCCATGGTCATGTTGTCTATTGCACTTCACAGCAATAGAAACCCTAACTAAGACATGTCATGAGGATCGTCTGATAAAGGAGGACCCAATCCATTGTTGATGGTGCCATTTCCTGCACAGGTGGTCCCAGATTGTATTAGAAAGCTAAACATGAACCTGTGAGCCACAGACAGAGCCAGCAATCAGTTCCTCTATGGCTTCTGCCTCAAGTTCCTGTCATGACTTCCCTCAATGATGGACTGTGACCTGGAAGTAATAAGCCAAATAAACCCTTTCTTGCAAAAGTTGCTTTTGATCCATGTTTTACCATAGTAACAGAATGAAACTAAAGCACCACCACTTCCACAGGAGCCAGCCTCCATTCTGAATGACACCATTTTTTTAATGAACAAGTGCTATCTAATATTTACTGTTTGCTATAATAATCTCTGATATTCCATCTAAGCTTCCTAAGATCAGTCATGATGAGTTGCTTATACTGATATTTTCCATGTCTAGTGCAACACCTAAACAAATCAAATAGCCCAGGCATAAATGATCATTTTCACAGATGGACCAATAAGAATGAGCTTACCCCAAGTTAATTGTCATTCTATGCTCTCTCTCTCGCTCTCTCTTCCCCTCCCCTGTCTCCCCCTCCCCCTCTCTGTCTTTCTGTGTCTCTCATTTCATAAGATTAAGAGTGACAGTACTAGTGAACGAGTCATTCTTTCTTTCAATAAATATTTAGTGACTGCTACATGTCAGGCACCATGATAAATGTTAGCAGTAAAATTATAAGGAAGTCAGACAAGGCATCTCCTTTGTGTCAGCTCCATCATAAGAGTGAGCATAGCTTGTGTACAGTGACTGATGTGAGATTCCTCTCTGTATGCTGTGAACATGTTTATTACCATTGGTTAATAAAGAAGCTGCTTTGGGCCTGTTTCAGCACAGAATAGAGCAAGGGAGTAATTCCAAGCAGATATAGAGGAAAAAAAGAAGGTGCAGTCAGAAAGATGCTGTGTAGCTGCCAAAGGAGACAGGCCCTGACAGAACCTTACCAGTAGGCCACAGTCACATGGTGATACACAGATTAATAGAAATGGGTTAATTTAAGATGTAAGAGCTAATAGGCCAAGCAGTATTGCAATTAATATAGTTTCTCTGTGATTATTTCAGGTCTGGGCAGCTGGGAAACAAACAAGTACCCTCTGCCTATAATTGGCAATCTGGACAATGTAATATTTGTCAAAGACGGTCATCATTTCTATGAAGAAACCAGTGAAGGTGATATGAAGGACTGGGGGAAGTGAGAAAGGGGCAGTTTGTTCAGCTCAGGTGATCAGAGAAGGCCTTGCCTATAAAGTGAGCCTAGCTTATGATGGTAAGTAAAGGAATTCTAGGCAGAGAGAACAGAAAGTATAAACTCCCTGAGGTAGGAAAGATCTCAGTACTCCCAGGTACTCAAATATTCTGGTCTAGGGGTACAAAAGATGCCAGTAGAGAGGCGTGTTTGGGGAAAGGAAAGGGGAGGCACCAAAAGATTTAATCTAAATGATGTGGTCTGATTTACATGCTAAGAACATCTATGAAGATAGCTCAGTATGCAAGATTGCTTGATGTATACTCATGAAGATCTGAGTTCAAATGCCCAGCACTCATTTTAAAAGTCAGCTGTGACCATGTACCTACAATCCTAGCACTGTGGGCGATAAAGAGACAGGAGAATTTCTGGGGCTTGCATGCTATCAGCCTAGTTCCAGTTATGGAGAGGGACTCTGTCTCAATGAAATAAGGTGAAGACCTAGAAAAAGACAGCTGACATCCTCCTCTGGCCTCTGTGTGTGTGCACAGGCACACACACACACACACACACACACACACACACACACACACACAAAGAAAAAAACTTAGCCTAGCTGCTGCTGGGAGATGAAAAGAAGGTAAGGATCCATGTGAGAGAGTAGGAAGGGGTCCTTTCAGATATCTGAGCAAGAGATGGTTACTCATGGTTTGTCCTTAGCTGGTTGCAAAAATGGAGATAACCTCATCTTATTCTAAGATTTATTTTAATAAAGATTTAAACAACTCAGAAAGATGTATCTTCATTTTTGTAACAAAGGGTGAATCACACAGATTGAAACAGGCAGCGTGCTGTGATGTAATGTCTGAGAACTGTTGTTCCAAAGAATTAATTCTGGTTGGTCAGGTAGGAAGAGGCCCAGGAACTTAGATTTGTATGTGTGTGTTGTTAGTTCTATGACCATGCCAGCTTGGGTGCTCCTTCCTGATCTGTGGTTGATTTCCCATCACTTGACATCACATATCAACCTTGAATCTGACCTCAGCAATGTGACTTTTGTCAGGTCTGTTGAGGGCACAGCATGTGACTGCTGAGTTAGTTAGGATCTGGGTCCACTGTAGGTACTTGAAAGTTAACTATACTAGTCTATAGGGACCACTGCTGGTAACTCATTGGCTGGGAACCTAGTTACATTGAGAAACACAGATAGGAAGAACAAGTCATCACCATTTGCATCCTAGGATTGCCCAATCCAGGGATTCTTGGTAAGAACCACTATTAACTTGTGTACAACATTGCAGAGAAAATGATGTATGAATATAGAGTTCAGAGGTTACTGGGTACTATTGATGGGCAGCAGGTTTGAATGTCATGGGTTCTTGATCATGTAGGACCCTGTAGAACCTCATTTCCAGCCTTCAGTCCTAAGTTTGACTTTGACAAAAGGATACGGCCAGCAGATTATAATATCTGTCACTTAGCTGATAGTCACAAAGTGTCAGCCAAGGAAGTCTGTGCCTTCTTTATCCTCAGCCTCTCTCTTAAGTCAAGCATGAGGACAGGCTGAGAAAACCTCGGCTCAGAGAAGTTGTGTAACATTCCCAGGGACATATATGTAATCAGACAGGCTAACTTCATGCCCAGGTCAAATGACTCCAAGTCCACATTCTTTATCACTGAACAGTTCTAAAATTGTCTCTTAGAGAAAGCCAAAGGTTCAATCCCAACCCTGGTCCTTAAAAGCCATGGGACTTTGTATGTACAATTAACCTCTTAGAAGCCAGGTCCTATTCTGTAACCAGGTTTCTGACCCATGTTCTTTCATCTAAGAATTCTTTGTTCCCGTAAGCATTGTTACTTGCTGTTATCTAGTTTTGCTTCTATCTGTCATTGTTGTCTCATCATGGCCTTGGGTTTTAGCCAAAGACTCCAACAACCAGGCCATAGCTTTGCCCAAAGTAAACAATAAATGTCTACAGACTGAATGTCATGGCCCCACCATGTCATATGACACCTGTCTACACACTGAATATCATGGCCCCCGCCATATCATATGATACCTGATTTGAGAATTCGAGTCTTGTTCTCTGGTATTGGGTTAAATATCCCATAAAAGCCACACCAACCCTTATTAAAGCCTTATATGATTACATCAGGGACATTAAATGGAAAACTGGAAAAAACAATCTGTCCACATGATTCTAGTAATTCATTTAGGAGATATAACTATATTTGAATAACTATGCATATCAATTTACAATATATTTATTCAATGAAAAAGAGCTGTGGAATACCAAGCATTAAAGATATTTCTACATGATGTATTATGGATTTTACAGGTGTTACAAAAAATCCATGATTGTCAATAGGTGACATTTGTCAGCAAACAAGAAGAGGGTGGGGCTACAGAAGTGAAGGCTCAGCATCACAGTGCCCACGGCACCCTCACACTTTTGGTGAGTCCTGATGACAACAGGCAAAAAAGATACAGGCTTTATTTTAAATAATCAAATCCCACAAAGTATCATGCAAAAGTGTCCTTAAACTGTAGTTTAAGAATATTTGCATCAGAGAAAAATCAATCATCCCTCAACCTCAGAGAGATTTTTGTTTAAAAATTTTTTGAGATAGCAAGTCCTTCATCTATTAATAATTTTATAGTACTGATTCTTGTCTCTGCTCACTCATTCAACAAGTATGTATGATTCATGGAATGAGTGTCCTGTCCCTTCCCTGAGCTCCTGGAATTAGAGGAGAAAAGCATGCTGATACCAGTGTTGATTGAGGACTCACAACCAGAGTCAGAAAACAACAAAATCCTCCTGGCTTTTGATAAATTTCATTTTCTGAGTCTGTTTTTATATCTTAAAAACAGAATATATGCCAACTTTTCATGGTCGGTGTGATGAGATATACTGGTCTCATTGTAATACCTGGCACATCGTGGGCACTCGGTCCAGTCGCTGTGGTGGTTATTGTTGCCGTGAAGCAATGCAATGAAAGCATGGGGAAAGCACAGAGAAGGGCCTACCACCATGGAGCCATGAGGGCATCACGTCAACAGTCAGGACTATGCAGCCGGGATTTACAGCATCCCTTCCTACATACCACTGAGCAACTCCCAAGTGCCTATTAACTTGTCATTTGGAAACCTCCACTCAGGTTGTCTTTCTTTCTGCCCTTGATGACATCTATTGTCTAGCTTTTCATTTTCCCCGGCAGACACTGAAGTCTTCTAAAGAGAAAACCTGAAAGAAATTGAGAGTATGTAACCATTAAAATTAATTGCACACAAACATTAGCAATCAGATACCCATTGCTGACATGAAATATGGATAAGGAGTTGCTGAAACATTTATATTAAATTACTTTTATAATAATATTTAACTTTGGTGCATTAAATATTTAGTGTTCCTTTCTTGCCATTTGCAAAGAAGCTTCCAGCTCTTTGAAAGAAGAAACCCATGTCAGCCATTTTTGTCTCAAGGGGATGGGCATCAGACCTGCAGCTCTGAGATGAGACCAGCAGATATGCCTGTAACTGGGCAAGAGCCAGTTTTCATTCATTCAACAGAACATTGTCATTTCTGATGAGTGTATCAGTCAGATTTTTCATTACTGAGACAAAATACTTGAGGAAAACTTAAAAGAGGGGTGTGTTTTTCTTGGCTCATAGTTGCAGAAATGTCACTATCACTGTGGGCAGGGTAGGATAGATGTCATGGCAGCCAGGAAGCAGGAGTGACAGTTGGAGGGGAGAATCTTGCTGGGGCTACTCTTTTTCCTTCTTTATTCCTCTTGGGTACTATCCTGTGGGGTGGTGCTGCCCACATTCAGGGAGCATCTTCTACACTTAATTCCTCCTTGGGAAAGACATATTCAGAGGTGCAGGTTATTGGTATCCTAGGCATTTCTCAATCCAGGAAGTTGACCATCAAAACTCTCCCTCCTCGGATACCATGGAGAAACACAGAAATGCAAAACACGATCCCAGAGTTTGTAAGTCACATAAGAAAAGACAATAAGAAGGGCACAGCCATGTTGCCTATCTTTCTGCCACACTCAGCTCCCACAGAATGAGTTATTTAAGTTTTTTGAAGCTTTTCATTTTATTTTATCTTATTTTTTTCTCTCTTTCTCTCATCTCTAACTTTTGCCATGCTGGTTACCTCTCCTTTAAACAGACTTTTCTGTCTGTGGGTTTAGTAAACTCTTACAGGAGTTTTCAATTCCCAGAGATGTTCTCAAACACGACCAGCGGTGTCATTCTGACGCGGCTTCAATCCACTCTAGACACTGTTCAGCTAGGTGACTCATCACCACACCCTCTCCCAAAAGATCCAGTCTGTCTTCCTTACCAATGTGAGCTAATTACATATGATTCACTGAGGTATCCCTGATGTCCTTGCTTTGTCAAACAGAGAGTGGGTATTGAGCACACTTTTAGCAAACCAATAAATTAAATAAACGAAAGCATTTATTTATTATTAATTGGCTTTGTGCTTCAGTAAGTGTGTTCCTGGTTATGATGCAGGCATACCTACCACAAGATATAATAGGCTTTTTATGATGCATGGGGAGGCTATTCCTAGAAGTAATGATGACAAGCAAATTCTTGGGAAAATTGGGGGTCTTCTAATTATAGAGACTAAAAAGTATAATTACTCAATTAGAATTTTGTTTCTTAAAAATATTCTTCAGGGGCTGGGGAGATGCATACAAGCACAGACCTGGGTTCAGACGCCCCAGTGTCCACATGCATCTGTTAGCCTAGTGCTGAAGAAATGCAGATAAAAGGATCCCAGTAACTGACTAGTCAGAAGGCTAGCAGTGAATGTGGGCTCAGCGAGTGACCTGGTCTCTGAAGATAAGGTGGAGAGCAGAACAGTAGTGGACCACACTCAACATCAACCTCTCACACCCACATACATGTACAAATGCACTTGTACGCACACAATCATGCACATACATACATTACACACACACACACAAACCATAAAAAATTAAAATCCACTCCAAATAATTTCACATCTGTTTAACACTACACGGCCTCTGGTCCTCTCCTCATTTCGGAAACATTCACACCACCATGATCACACCTTACAGTGCCATCTGTACACCAGAGAATAAGCAGAAACAAAGGCAGGAAGTGGTCTTTCCACCATCTTTAGATGGAAAAAAGGACCTCCAACTACTAACCCCTCTAAGAGCTAAGTAGGTAAGCTATGTAGCTAGTAGATAAGTTACATAGGAAGAATTCCAGTCCAGCATCTGGCTACACCCTCCATTGCCTCATGGACCCAATCTTCTGACTGAAACCATGCTCTCACTAAGATCATCCCCTCCTGAGTGGACCTCCTAATCTACCATATGCCACACAGTAGGGTTCCCAGAGATAATAAATGGCCTTCTGTTTCCATCTGAATAGCACAGAACATTTTCCAAAGTACACAGTCACAAAAAGTCCTGAGAATCCTCAGGACTTGGGTTATGGTAATTCACAGAATTCTAAGTGTCTGTCAACATCAAAGTCGATGATTCCCTAAATGGGAATAAAAATCTGACTGCTACCGCAAGGGAATGTTCTAGGGTGAAAAAAAAGGACAGGCTAAATCCAGACGAAGGGTCAAGGGTCAGTCTCCATAGTTGCTTCGCATTAGACTATGGTATGTAGAAACCAGAGCACCCCTAGAGGCGCCCACTACTGCTTTGTGTGGAGGCCTGGGGATACTGCTCCCTTTCAACTGCAGATTCCTTTGACCAACTCCCAGAGCAACTGAAAGAGCCCTGCTGGGTCCTCTTGTGTTTTCTTAAAGTAAGAATATTGTCATTCTATAGCATTTGAGTAACCAAATGTCAGAAAGCAAAACAACAAAAAAGTCTTTAAAAATTTGTTGGCTAAATACAAATGAAGTCTTCATGCAGTTTATGTAACTGTACACACAGGACTGCAGAGCAGGGGTGAGGGAGTGTGCACGATCTGAGTGGCTTCCTACATTGCCTCAGCCTTCATTTTAGGCGTATTTATCACTCTGTTAGCAGAGCCAGGGCTTAGTCAACCTTGCACAGTTCTCCGTCTCCTCCCACTTTCTCAAGACCTGAGCCAAATATCTGCCTGATCCAACTGACTCATTGTGAGACCGCTAGATACAGCCTATTCATATTGCCTACTGACCCTACACTAATGCACTGTGCAGATATGCCATGGTGACCACTTTACAGCCACAGCATGATTCCAATCAGAGCTCCTCTGGCAAACCTGCTTGGGTCACAATAAGGGATTCAGCCCACAAACCCATTGCTCTTGCTGTCTCTTGATCCCCACCCACTGTTTGAGCATGCTAGTCCAAGAGAGCTCTCCATTCCCACAGCCCACTGAAGTTGACTCTTCTTTCTGGAATCCATGGGTCATGAGACCACCCTGCCAGGATCAAGTGTTCAGATGCTCTGCCCTACCGTATTGCACAAATACACCAGAATCTTCTCTGCTGTGCAAAACAAGGAAGTGCCTATGTTGGCAGGGGTCGAGGAACAGGTGCAAGTGAGGCAAAGCGACTAGAGCATCTGCCAGGACGAATGAATGAGCACACTTTAGCAACAGACCATCTTCTAGGAAAGGCACATGGTAAATATCCACAGTCATGTCCTCTGGAGTTGCCTCAAGGCAAAGGACAGGGTTAGAGGTTACAACTACTCTCCATGGAGAGACCTCAAGATCAAGTGGAGGACTATATTAACAGTGCTCATGTTCCATCCACATGGCCAGAGACCTCGCCGCTTCCAGGTGTGATTTCCCATCACACCAGGGAAACTCGGTCCTGTTCCTCCACAAGGCAGAGCACTCCGGGAAGTGATAGGCATCACTTCTGCTCCCTTGTCAACTTTCAACCACAAGGAAACTGGGGAAATGTAGTCCAGTTGTGTGCTAAGAAAGAGAGAAATGAAGCAGCTGCTAATGTTCAATTTATTTTTTTAAATAAATGGTCTCACCGTTCTAATTGACCTGGAACTTGCTATGTAGAGTAGCTGGCTTCAAACTGACTGATATACGCCTGCTTCTACCTCTCTGGTGCTAGAATTAAAGATGTGCCCCACCGTGTCCAGTGAAAGTTGGATTTTTCTAAGTGCATTTGTGGAACAGTGTGTTGCTTACAATAACAAGCTTAAAGCAAAAGAGCAAAAATGGACCTGTGGTCCGCCCTGGCACCCGACCTGCCTATGGCTCTCTAAGAACAAGCAAGTCGCAGCGTCTACCTGGGTCAGGAAACCTAAACCACAATTCAGTCCACGCCCGCCTTCCCCCACTTCAGCACTTGTCTCGCCACAGCCTTCTTTCTATATGCGTGGAAATGAGGCAGACATCCAGGCCCTAGTCTGAAAGGGCTCCTGCTCTGCCTTTAGCTGTAACTCTGACAAACTCTTGGCTCATCCTGCCTGTCACAACCCAGAATAGGACAAACATCACATGCTGATGGCATTGTAACCATTATGGGGTTCATAAATGCGCACTGGCTGGAAGGAGGCCTGATTGCCCAGCATGTCCATTTGCCTCCTGATCTAAATTGATCAATCATTTTCTCAGGTTTCAGGGAAATGACCTGAAAGAAGAAAACAAGAACTCAGACCTGGGGCGAGGGAGTGGGGGAGTGGAGTGTGGGAGGGGGTGCGTTGGAAGGGTGGGACCGAGAGCAGCATGATTCAGGCGCTAGTGAGCAGTAGCCTACCCAGGAACGCCCATGGCCCTGGGCCCTGCGTTATTGTCCAGGCCTCCCACGGGATTGAGTCCCCGCGGCACCTGGCTCTGGTCACTCAACTGTAGACATAAGCAGCAGTTTGAGTGAGGCCTTTTTGCTTCAGAGTCCTTCCTGGACCCAGCATCAGCTTCTAGGGTAGCAGCTTCACTCATCTGTTCGCTCCTTGTGCAACTGCTGTGCAAATACAGCAACCCACAACTTTTGACCCATTCATATCCTGCCACACCCAAGCTCATTCTCAGCAATGCAGCCTCTGGAAATGAACCTGCATCTAGAAATGGCCGTAATCCTACATAGACTACAGCAGAAGACACACCCAGCTGGAATGTTTGCCGGTCCAGTAGCAATGGAGCTGCTCCAATCAGAGTGACATGCAGGAAAGACATTGACATTCACCTTCGCTACTAACTTACAGTGAGCACAAGAGAGTAGCCTAGGAGTGTTAAGGGAGAAGGAGGAGAAACCACAACAATGCGCATTCAAAAGAAGAAAGGGTAGCAGGACAGGAGAAGGAAGAAAGAAAGGGAGAGATGGGGTCTTAGTTACATAGAACATTGCAGATGAGGGAGTCTGGGTGTGAAGTGCACAGAAAGAGGCCTGCTTCTTGTAGATGGTAAACTATTTTTAAATCATTTTCTAAAGAGAGCTCAACAATCTTGGCGAAGCAGTAGGGTACATCAGTGAGCAAACGTGTTTGCCACCAAGCCTGATGACCTGAGTTGGATTCCAGGACCTGTGGTAGGAGAGAGCCAGCTCCCAAAAGTTGTCTCCTGAGCTCCATAAGCACACACATATGTGTATGCACACACACACACATACATAAATATAATAAAAATAAGTGCAAGGATACAGTTTGGGGAAGCAGCTGAGACTCTAACTCACTCCTTCCTTTTACCTCTGCCCATCATAAAGCCCCAGAAGAACATTGCTTGCTAATGACCCTACTTTCACACTTGACCATTCTGACTTTGACCGGCTTTAACCTGACAAAGATGGTTGCTTATTCTTACAACCATTCATTCACTCATGGGATTGGCGATGTTTGTCTTTTACCACTGAGTGCTGGGTATTGTTGGTTGGTTGTAAATATTAACCCTTATCACATTTTCAAAGTAGATAACACTAACTTTATTTTAAAATGAGATTGAGAATAGCACTGAGGTGTCCAATGTGTTGTATCTGATGAGAATTTGGACAGGATTTAAACTTACAAAGCCGGTCAACGTCAGACTTCAAATCCCAGGCTCTTGTGTATAATAAACACAAGTTATTTATTGATTACTTCTCTTCTAAATCAGATTTTTTTCTGAAAAATTCACATATATAAAAATGTATGCTGATTCCTCTCATTCTCTACCCTCTCTTACCTCCCCCACTCTAATCTATACCTCTCCTTCCCTACAAATATGTGTCTCATATTCTCATCTGTTTTATGACTGATAACCAGGGATGTCTTGTGTCATGACCTTGGGATAGGTGCTATCCATTAGCATCTGGTAGGCACAACCAATAATAGTAATCTCTATCCCCCATGATCTATCAATAGCCAGAAGTTCAGCAGTAAGGGATAAAGGCTCATGAGCCCTTCCCCCTTGATTGCTGATAGGGCTAGTCTTGTACAGTCTGAATGTGTGCCCCTACTGCAAACTCACATTAGGAACTTGATTTCCCATGAAGAGCTACTTGAGATGGGTCTTTTCAGATATGTTTAGGTCTCAACCTCAGGTATTTCAGGTGTGGATCAATGTCGTTGTAAAAATGGCTGTTGACTCAGGCTCAGTCTCTCTTGCCTTTCCACCTTGGGGAAGCAAACAAAACAAAGATTTAATTTTGGACCCAGAAAATGTTTGAAAAGTTAGAAATTTTCACCCAAAAACTCCAACTGAATATTTTTCCTTGAAATTTTAAAGAATCGGGCGACTATCAACCTGCATTCCCACCAAACTGCAACTCCACAGTGTTGGTCCCCTAGTGAGAAAGCCCTGCGCTCTCCAGTTTGGAAGACCCTGGTTTCTTCAGACAACTCACCTCTCCCAGTATGCTTCCCCCAGCCCTGTAGACACTTGAGTTTTCAATCCTTGCTTTAAGCAAACTGCTTGGCTCACAGAGTCAAAATGCCTGTATTTGCTCATTCTTTGTACCAAAGAATGAAAGATGTCTGCAGTCTTATTATCTCCAGGCTAGGGAGTTTAATAAAACCCAGCTAACACTGCGTGGATTTAGCCCTAAGCATGCCAGGGGCCATGACTGTGAAAGCAGAACAAGGAGGAGGCGGAGGGGTGGTGAGGCATAGCACAAAGAGACCGTCTGGAAGTATGACCCTCTGCTCCACCAGGCTGAGATAAGCTCCTCCATGAGCTGTTTCTGTGAGGTGAGGGAGAAGCTGGACTCTCCACAAGACGCAAGGCAGGAATTCCTGAGCAGGTACACTGGATGAGCCTCTGTCTCATGAAACTTTAGCTCCACTCACTGGCTGGCTGTAAATTAAACTCTAAGAAAGCTTGGTGAAACCTTCAGGAAGCCACAAAGTTCTTGCCTGGCCTCTTATGAGGTTCAGAAAGAGAGAGGCCCCTTTTCCACCTCCCACTGCAGTGGTTCCTGGCTCAGTGCGCCCACACCTGCCTGTCCAGTCTACTCCTGAGACTTCACCTGTCTAAAGAAAAGGCAGTTCCCTCCTGAGCTGTGCCTACTCTCAGGCTAGGCTTGGCTTTCAGGTAACCTCTTTAGAAATTCAGTTATGGGACTGGGGTGATGTCACAGTGGGGAACGTTCTACCCTGCAAGCACGCAGGCCTGAGTTTGTTCTCCTAAGAACCCACATAAAAAGTGTTGGGCAAGGGTAGCTGCAGGTCATGTTTTTTTAAAAGTGTACTCACGAAATCAGAAGGAAAGATGGCAGAACTGAGCTGTGCACCTGATGTTCAGTGGCCTGGAGTTCCTGCAGAAATAGGGTATTACTGAATAGGGCCTGGGAGACGGAGAGCAGGGAGCAGCAACACTGCCTTCAGGCTGCAAGCACAATGGTCATGCCCAACCAAAGATTGGGTGGGTGATGGGTGGTGGCCTAGAGCTCCCATAGAAACTTGTCATTACCAAATAGGGGTAGTCCAAGGCCAGCTGGTGACTACCAGGGTGGAGCCACTGTTCCCTGCTGGGAAACAGAGAGCGTGGGGCAGCAGTGTGGTGTGGCTACAAGAACAAAGGTCATGCTTCTCAAGCCTGGGGCAGCTGACAATGAGGGCAGGGAAGGGTGCAGGAGCCCAGAGCTCAGAGCTCATGCTCTGGAGAACAGCAGGATATCTGAGACGAGTCTCAGTGACGGTCCAATATTTAAGATGCTTCAAAAACCAGAAACCTTGAACCAGACCAACGACTCATTGCAATGAATGTTTGCTTGTAAAGATGTTTGAGAGGAAATATACTGTGTGACACATTATAGTTTCCAGTGCCACGGAGACGAATGAGTCAGCAATGGAGAGAGAGGTGGGAAGATGGACGGATGGAGTGGCACATGCTCAGTGAAGATGCAGGTGTGAGGGAAGGTTGCTGTGGACAGGGAAGTACTTTTTTTTCTTCTGAGTAAGGCCATCAGGGTGGTGGGCGGCAGCCTGGAAGTTGTGCAGACTCAGTCCTTAAACACACTGCCCAGCCAAACAATTGTCCTGGCTCTGAGCAATGGCTGGATGTCCAAGATGATGGTACATTTTCTGGATTGGACCTCCTAGAAGGACCTCCGTGGTCTGTGCCACCCCCAGAGCTATACTGGTAACTGTGGTCTGTGCTGCTGTCCCAAGCCAAGTTGAAGCCCGAGGTCTGTGTTGATGTCCATGGTTTGGGCTGCTCCTGGAGGCCACATCCATGTAGAAAACCTGAGCTACCACCAGAGACCATGATGATCTGTATGGCCTATACTGCTACCTGTGGCCCATACTGCTGCTGAGGCCCTTGTTTGGGTTCTGTTGCAGTCAGAAGCCATGTTGATTCTGTGACCTATGTTACCACTGAAGGCCATGTGGATATCCGTGGTCTGTGCTGCCACTGGAAGCTATGTTTATGTTCACGGTCCTGGCTGCCACCAGGGATATTAGTATCTGAGGTTCATGTTGCCCTGGAAGCCATGTTGATTTTGCCCCGTGCTGTGCCAGTGTTGATGTCTGTGGTCTGTACTTGCACTGGAGACCATTCTGAGGTCTGTGGCACATGTTGATGCCAGATGCATGTGGATATCCATGGTCCATATTGTCACCAGAAACCATGTGGAAGTCCACAGTCCTTGTTTCTGCTGCCTGTAGCAAGTAAGCTTCTTTTAAAGTGGTATGGATGACTGCAGTTGAGAAAGAGGGACATAGAAGGCTTCTATGACAACCCCAACCCCACTCCACCCCCAAAAAAGTATCAACCTAGACAGAAAGCTACTGAAAAGAACTCTTTAAAATTGTGATAAGGATGCTGAAGTGTAGCTCTCCACAATCGGTGCCTTTTGGATGGGGAAGGACTCAGTTTTCTTTAAGGGATTGGCTACTGGGAGTTTGACCATGCTCCAATGAGTATATGACCAACACAGATTGGACTTGTCTGGCTTTTTTAGGGGTTAACAAGGTCCAGGGGTGACGACTTGGGAGGAATAGATAGTATGATCAGGGTGCATTATGTTAAATTCCCAAATAATCAATAAAATTATTATGTTGGGGGGAAAAGGTGCTGGGTAAGATGTCATGTGCTTTAAACTCAGAGCTGGGAGGTGAGAGACAGACTTCTGGGGCTCCTTATCTAGCCAGCCTGGACTCTTTAGCATGTTTTAAGACATTGAGAAACCCTATGTCAAAAATAAAGTAGAGGGTACCTGAGAAACTGCAGTCAGGATCGTTCTCCAGATTGTGAATGTGCACACGTTCCTCTAACCTATCAATCTGGACTTTCCTTTTCTTACATCTGGGTGAATGTACCTACTCAACCCTTACCAATTAGCCATATTGATTAAAGGAAAATAGATCCTTAATGATGGACGGAAATAAGAGAACACCTTTGACAGATTGTTATGGGCTGTGTACTGAAGATTCGCTACCTTCTATGGTAAGCCTTGTTGTCCTCACTTTGTAGATGAGGAAACTGAGGCTAAAAGATGCCAAGCACTCTATTCTGAATCACAAAACGTCAACCAGAAGTCTCTTCAAATTAAGGCTTCTGGATCTACAATCCACACTGCAGCAACTGGTCTACCTCATATGTTCTGTAAGTGAAAACTCCCATTTCCATTAAACAATGGCTGTGATTTTTGAGGAGGTATCCCTCAAAAAAAGATTGCATAAATAACCTAGCCATTTTTCTATTTATTTGTGTGTTTATAAAAACTAACACACTTTGATACACACCATCTCCTTGGCAGTCACAGAAATTAAAGAGAAAAAGGAAATAAAACCTTGTCCATCATGCAAATTTTCCTGTTTGGAAAATAGAGCAGAAGTGATTGAAGTGAAGAAGCTCCTGGACTGAAAGAATTATCCCCAAAGGACACTACCACATTCTGACAGGGCTGCAGGATCAGAGTTTTTTAATCAGTGCTTGTTTTGATGCACACATTTTTGAAAAGCATAGTTACAAACACTATAAACCAAGCCTGATTTCCAGCAATACAGGACAGTAAAGAATGTCTTGAGTTTGGAAACAACACAATGTGTTCAAGCTCTTAAATAGCTGGGCTGTTCAGATTAAGGAAGTGGTGTGTGTGCGTGTGTGTGTGTGTGTGTGTGTGTGTGTGTCCCTCATGTCTCTACCTCCCCAGCACTGAGATATGGCATGCACCACCACACCCTCCTTTTATGCAGATTCTTATAATCCAAATCCAGATTCTCATGCTTATGCTACAGACACTTTACCAAGTAAACCATGTTCTAAACCCCAAGAAAGAGACCTCCCTTTGCTCATCTATAAATTGGGAAAAATACTAATTTCTCTATCCCAGGACTCAATGTGAAGGAAAGTATAAACGCATTTTATAAATTGTCAATCCTTAATGCCTAAAACAATCTAGAGCAGTTACTTCTTGCTAGGGGTGCATGTATTTTAAATGAGAAAGCTCAGAGGTGATAATGTTATGGGTGTGTGTTAGTACACACAGATTTATTTCTGCATTTAACCTGTAGTAATTGGGCAACATCTGAGGCTTGTCTCTGCACACCTTAGATCACAGTGGCAAATGCATTACTTTCTACTATATTTCTATAACCAGATACTAAGCAAAAGCATCTTTTAAAAGGAGACTTTGGGGAGGGTCACTGTTTAAGAAGCTTCTGTTTGTCATGATGGCTGCAGTAGCTCTGTCCTTAGTTGCAGGAACTTGTAGCACCATTTTATTCTATAATGTCAGCCAGAAGGCAGGAAGCCTGGCAGCAATCCAGACCAGGTTATCACCCCCAAAGTCCTATCTTCAGTTATCCACTTCTTCCACCTGGGCCAAGGAACCACAACTCCCCCCCCATAACCAGAGCACATGTTGAAGGCCAAATGCTCAGATATATGAACCTGTGAAGGATGTTTCACACTGAAAGCAAAAGAGATAGTTACTGATCAAGATGAGCTTTAAGTATTTGTGGAATTACTGCCATAGTCACACAGCCATGGGCCTGTGCACTTGATTGTAGCACCATTCATATAAACTATCACACTATGCTACTTGGTGGGCTTAGGCAGTGAACAACTTTCACAACCGATGACTGCAGGTCTGGCCAAGCTTGTTAACACCAAATTAAAATGGATTTCCCTGTGACTGCTCATGATAAAGTATCATTGTTAAAGGTAGGAAATGGATCATTTTCCAGTCTACTTGTGTGAACCCCTCTTCTAAATAGAACAGAAAGCTGTCTGCTTTTACGCAGAGCTAGGAAAGAACTGGTATTGTGAAATGGCGTCAATAATCATTGACCTCATGGGCTTTTGTTTAAAACAAAATCAAACAGCATCGAGACAGCACAAAATCTATCCACAGGTAAAGACTTGTCATTACTAAGGTGAAGAAACTTACAGAGGGCCTCTCTGAGGTTTATATTTATGGACCTAGCCCCAGCAGACAGGTAGAACACATGAAAACATAGCCTCCCTTCACCTCATGTCCTGGAAGAGCAAACTATGACAAATACAAGAGTAAGAAATCACCAGGGTCATGCATGGCTCTCAGACTTCCTGTAGATGAGAACATCTGTAAAACTTAAAGACAGCAGTGAACCAGCCATGGTACATACACGTACTCCCAGATACCTCAGAGATGGAGATATGGGTATCATTTGACTTTGTACCAGTCCTAATAACACACCTCAACATAAATGCATCTAGAAAACAGTGATAAACATTCTCCCTCAAAGATTCTCTCTAATCATCTGGGGATAATGTGGGATGGCCACTGTGAGACATTTTGACCTATTGATGAAATACAGAATCAGCTGCCCATACTCTACAACCTTCTATAGTAGTAGTTTCTCAGTCCCACCAGCCAGCTTCCAAATAATGACATGGATACTTCCTATTAATTATGAAAGCTTGGCTTTAGCTTAGGCTTGTCCCACTAGCTCTTATAACTTAATTAACCCACTTAATTAGTCTATGTTCTTTCATGAGGCTTGTTACCTCATCTTTCTGTACTGCCCATCCTGCTTCCTCCACTTCTAGTTGATTACTCTGTCCTTCTTCCCAGAGTTTTGTCTGCCCCTGGAAATCTTACCTAACCACTTTCTAGCTATTGTCCATTCAGCTTTTTATTGCACCAATCACAGCAATACATTTTTACACAGTGTACAAATATCCCACAACATTTCCCCTTTTCATCTAAGTAGAATGAAATGTTTTCACTCTCAAACAGTAAAGTTATATAGAGTAAGAACAATTATCAAGTAAGAATTATATTCACACCATCCAGTCCATTTGTATTTGACAAATTTAGAGAATTGCTCTATTATCTATCCTATCTTGATGAGTCAGAAGCTTTATACCTAAGTCATTTTCTATTATAACTTGTATTACCGTCCTAAAAATATCTTTATTAACCTTATAATATCTTCTTAGTTAAACAACTGAAGTATTTTTGTTTCTCAATCTTATAAACTTTACATCTCCTATGTAAGTCTTTTTAATTGTCTAAAAAGAAAAACTACAAAACTCTATCTAGTCTTTGACTCCATAAAAGACCCTAAAAGAATATATTACCTGAGTAAACAGGAAGTACAGAGCAAACAACTTCAAAACTACTGAAATGACAGAAGCAGCAGGCTTCCTGAACAGTAACTGAAGGTTCCTCTGAAACATTGAGGTATCTGTCTTCAGCCTACAGGCTGAGACTATCTGATAGATATTCTGTGAAGCAGGAATTTTTAAAGGACTTCTATCTTGTCTGGGAAAAGTTTGGCAGTCTTTTTCTTTTAAGTCATCGTTGTTCAATTTGAACAGCATACTGTCAGCAGTCAAGGCAAAGGCAGTTTTCTTGCCCAGTGGCTAACTTTGCCATAATAAAAGCAAATTCTACATGGAGGTTTTTCAATGCCCATCAACCTTTTTTGAAGTAAATTGGTGTTGCCAAGAGCAGATGTGTATTACTGTCATGGAAAGCCTTATGTTATTAAAACATCTTAAATGCCATATTCTGTAGGTCTCTGAAGTGTTCAAAGACCATCTACATATTTAAACTACATCTATGTTTGACCTTGAAAACATATCTAACATGACTATAAGTTTGATTGTTATAAATGACTAATTACTAACCTGTCTTTATTATCCTAAATCATTTTCAAGGACTGAAACTTTGTTACATTTTAAATAAGCCACATAGGTACAAAACCTTAAATGAAAGTAGAAGCATATAGACTTTATAACAAAAATATCCTAAATTTGTTTCAAATTACATATATTTATATATCCATTAGTATGGATATATAAAAAATACATACCAATGTAAAATATTTGAGGCTAGTTATTGTTCAAAAATAGAACCATCCTTTAATTCTATTATTTCTATACTATATATTCCCTTTTTCCCTTCAGAAAGAGAAGCCTGAATCTAATCTTTGTTCATCTTTCTCTTGACCTTGAGCAATAGCAACCTATAACCACTACCTCTCAAATGATGACAAACATCCATAACTCTCTGAATGACCAGAAATCACCCACATCACCTCTTGGGAATGTGGGTTTTTTGTTCTCTAAACTGCTTCCTATAGTCTGAGGATGATGGTTTCTTTAGGGGACCCTGAGAAAATTGGGATAATAGTCAAACCCTGGAAGAGCTAGCTGTATTATTTTTTATTGCTGTTAGTCTCTGTGAGACGGGAAAGTGCACAACTTATCTGAAGTCTTGGCTGATGTAGTCTGTAAGGCTAGACCATCTTAGCTAGCAGCCTCAAAGTTATTCTGGATGCATTGTAACATGAGTGGGCCTGCTTGTTGGTGTTTCTGTCCCACCTGGTACCCCAAAGCTGGCATGCCCCAAAGAAAATCACACAGAGATCTCTATAAGTTATAAAGCTG